>JAXIVH010000015.1:4633768-4688768 GCA_036785325.1 Urophycis tenuis
GACAGACTGATGACAGATCAACAGTAGACCAGGAGAGACCCCCCCACCCCCCCCAACCACCACCACTACCACACGTCTTAACAAATACCCTTGAGGCCGGGCTACCACGTGGTGCTCTGCGGACTGCTCAACCTTCACCCAGGAGAAGGGTGAGGTAGCGACCGCGGCGCTAGGCTCGTCGCACGCACGTGTGTTCGCACAAAGGCAAGGCGGGGAGTTGTCACACGACGCCTGTGGTGAAAGCCTTGCTCAAAATGCTAAATATTTGTCCAGGAGATCGGAAAGGGTGACTAAGTCGTGACTCATGGACTGACCCCCAGCCGAGCCCAGAGACTCCGGGG
The DNA here is from genome assembly GCA_036785325.1 of Urophycis tenuis. Lineage (NCBI taxonomy): Eukaryota > Metazoa > Chordata > Actinopteri > Gadiformes > Phycidae > Urophycis > Urophycis tenuis. The sequence continues at coordinate 4,634,110 of JAXIVH010000015.1, forward strand.
CTTCGCCTTGTCAGCTGCTCCGCATCCAATGTTGTGGCCTCCGCATCTCAGATTTATGGGGGGGGGCTCTATACCTAAAGGTGAGAGGTCAACGCCGTGGACCTCATTCGTCACCCCCTTCCCCCGACTACTCCTTCTCCGGTCACACATCACTTACACCACCCTGACCCCCAACATGCCTTCCTCCATACCCGGGTGCTGACATCATTCCCTGACAGGTCGTTTTAGTTACATTACCGACGACCAGCTGCTGACTGGGGCGGTGAGCAGCCAGCCACTGACTTTAGGGTTGGTAGGTTTAGTTAAAGCACGACAGGTTGTGACCAGAAGAATGTAGTGTCCATAAACCCTGAGAGACCTTGTGCTCATAGTGATGCATGTTCTCTGTTGAGAATAGATGAAACACTTCCTCTATGAGAGCCAAACACAACTTTAATTCAGTGAACAGATACAGGATGTAAGTCACCAGATGCTGTCCTGTCATCTCTGTCCTCCCTCTCTCTTTCATTCTCTTTCAATTTGTCTCTCTCACCTCCATCTCTCATCTCTCTTTGTGTCTCTCTTCAATTTTTTTACCTTGTTTTTCCATGGAACAAAAATGTATACAGTGGACAGTTGGTCAGGTATACCATGGACAGTTGGTCAGTTATACAGTGGACAGTTGGTCAGTTATACAGTGGACAGTTGGTCAGTTATACAGTGGACAGTTGGTCAGGTATACAGTGGACAGCTGGCCAGGTATACAGTGGACAGTTAGTCAGGTATACAGTGGACAGTTGGTCAGGTATACAGTGGACAGTTGGTCAGGTATACAGTGGACAGCTGGTCAGGTATACAGTGGACAGTTGGTCAGTTATACAATGGAAGGTCAGGTATACAGTGGACAGTTGGTCAGGTATACAGTGGACAGTTGGTCAGTTATACAGTGGACAGTTAGTCAGGTATACAGTGGACAGTTGGTCAGTTATACAGTGGACAGTTGGTCAGTTATACAGTGGACAGTTGGTCAGGTATACAGTGGACAGTTGGTCAGTTATACAGTGGACAGTTAGTCAGGTATACAGTGGACAGTTGGTCAGGTACACACTCCGGTGTGTTCCGGGATTTGATATTCCCAACAGCGCGTGTCTGTGAATCTCTATAAACTAAGGTTCTGCGATCCTACCAAAACACTGAGACCGGCTCTATGACCCGAGTTCAACATGAGCCTAACCTCAGTCGTCACCCCTCCATCTCCATCCCTCCACCCGTCCAGCCGTAATCCCTGTGTGTGCGGAGCGATCAATGTCGGGCCGCGCCGCGGCATACAGAGTGGAAATATTCTGATAAAACCTTCGGCTGGATAGAGGAGGGGGAGGGGACAGGGGGGACACCAGACCCCCGGTCACACTGTGGCTCATCTTGAAAATACTCCAGAGTCAATGCAGCGCTAAGTGCGGATCGATTGCGTCTGAAGGAACAGCGTTTGTGGGAGTGTCCCGTCAGCCTGATGACATCAGAGGAGACGTGGTTTGATGCCAATGGGACGACATCAATATTGCAGGGGACCGGCGTCTCAGGACTTTCGGCCCAAATCTAGGTCAGGTTCTTTATCTCTTTTTTGCAGACTGCCAAATATAATATTTGCAAAGGCCTTTGGATCCATGACAAGATAGTAATGGCGTAGGAAGCACATGCCATGTTCAGATGTTCTGATAAAAATGCACATTGATATTCACAGAAAATAAAAAATAATTGCAAAAATAGACGAAATCAAACAAAACATACACATAGAAAGAGAGAGTGATATGGAGACACAGTCACAGACAGACAGAGAGATAGACACACACAGAGAGAGACAGACATACAGAGAGGGAGACAGTGACAGAGAGACACAGAGAGACAGAGAGAGACGGGGAGATATATAGAGAGAGAGAAGGAGAGACAGAAAGACAGAGACAGAGAGAGACAGAAAGACAGAGAGACTGAGAGACACAGAGAAAGAGAGAAGGGGTCGTACCTCATTCAGACGGAGCCGGAACTCTTCAGCAGCATTCTGGTTACCGTAGTGACTGGCCCGGGTGCTGGTTACCGTAGTGACTGACTCGACTTGCTTGTGTTTCCCCAGTGAACTGAGACAGATGTCACCAGGGACACCTGCTCTGTCCCACAAGTCTCCTCCTCTCTCTCTCTCTCTCTTTCTCTCTCTCTCTCCTTCTCTCTCTATTTATCTCTCTCTCTGTCTCTCTCTCTCTCTCTCTGTCGAGGGTCTAGGGTTCTTCGGCGTGCGGTTGTGTGGTTGCCCCAAACTAAACCCCCCACACTCATCCTCTTGTCATGCCATTGTCTTTAAGCACCGGCGGGGGGGGGGGGGGGGGGGGGGGGGGGGGGAGGTTAAATCTCTCATTCAAGGCATTCTGGGTGTGAATTTGTGGGTTTTCTCTGGCCGAACACACATCCCTTCTGGGGGGGGTGTGTGTGTGGGTGGGGGGAGTTCACGTGTGAAGATGAGATAACATTTAATGTCACTGACGCGAGAACTTCCCTTTTTATCTCCATTTATTTGAACGACAGAATATCGCTGTTTGGTTTGATGATCCCGGACCCAAATTAGTGGAGGAAAAAAAAAAAAAAAAAGCTAAGAAGCTTACAGTCTCTTAGTCGAGGGCCTGGCTGGGAGTGTGTATGAGTGTGTGTGCGTGTGTGTCTGTGTGGGGAGGGGAGGGGGGGGGGGCGGGGGTGCTCCATGCTCACGGCAGCGGCCCTGCCATCTGCTCAGTCTGTCTTCATGGCGGGCTTGCATCCACACACACACACACACACACACACACACACACTCGTGATTGACTGACAGCGGTCTAATCCTATCACCGAGGCTCCCTGCGCCTTGGAGGGGCGGGGCTCCGTCTCCGTCGGGCCAACGGGCCCCCGGCGTGTCTCGGCGGGAGGAAGGGCCCCGCGTGAGGCCGCCCGGCGCCGGCCGGACCTCTTCCTCCTCCGCCGCCACCGCGCGTCTCTCCGCGAGGTTGTGGATCTTTAATCGCAGCCGGGCAACGCTGACCTACATTCGCCCGGCCAGCGGAGGGACAGCTGCCAGTCCGTCCGCTCTTTGGAGAGGAGCACCGGTTGGATCGGACCCGAGCCCCTGGGCACCGTTACCGTGGCGTGCCGCGCTGCATGGCTGCCGTACGCCGCAGCGGAGCCCCGCAAGCAGGCAGCGTCCGAGTGATCCTGAAATGTGATCTTTCAATTTCCTTCCATCATATCTTTATACTGCATGTACTTCACGCTGCTATTAGGGCACATAAGAGTGCAAGTGTAGAGCCCCTACAGGGCTTCCTGATAATTTCACATTGTCCTTTGAAACTCAGGCGTTGCCGCTTCACTTCAAAGCGAGCGGCCGCCGATGTCTCAGTAGAGACGGAGATCGATGTCACGCACACAATGGCGGCCACAAGGCCTCTTTCATCTCCGTATCGCTCGTCTTTCTTCTGACCCTTTAATGTAACGGTCGCTAAGCTGTGTCACCGGCACGCGGTGCAAAGGGTGGTCTGCTGTAGACAAGACAAACGACCGGGAGCGGACGGACGCGTAGCGCCTTCAAAAGGAGTCTGGTAAATCTGGGCGAGGCGGTAAGGCTATAGCATCTATCACGTTACGCACCTGCGGTGTTGTTCTTGAGAAGGTCAGCTTTCACGCCGGAGCGTGGGTCTATTCGCACTCACACAGGCATACACGTGCACAAAATGGTGCGCACGTACACACACACACACACAAAAGCATGCACACAGTCAACACAAGAACAAAACACACAAAAACACCCACACAATTTACGAAACACAGGCACGCACGCACACACACACACACACTGTCTCTAGCTCTCTCTCAGACTCATACACACACTCTCACACACACTTTTATACACATACACACATATACACACACATACGTGTTCACCCACCAATCCCCCACACACACCCTCCAACCCCACACATGCGAATGGACACACGCACACACAAGCCGGTGTACATACATGCCCATCCACACACACAGACAAACATCTAAAATACGACACACACACACACACACAATCCCCCACACAGTGCACTGCCCAGTGTTAGCTCCCTCTCTCCGCAGGAGGCGGAGGCCAGGAGGCCAAGGACGACGTTAGCTCCACAAATCTCTTGTTTACCTGAACTTGATCCCTGAAAACGACGCCGTGTGTCAGCACACAATAGATCACCCGCGCCTCCATCACCCGGGCATCGCTGGCCCTCAGCGCGGCAGTCTGAGCTGCCTATTTTGGGGCGCAAAGAGAACTGTATATATATATGTGTGAAAAGATCATGTGAGTTATTTGATGAGGACCACTACTGACCACTACGACACTATGGTATGGTGGCCCTGCAGCCAACTGTTTTTTTTCCTTGAGGTCAAGCTGCAGTATTGAGGAGGAATTAAAGTGGATTCATTGATCCTCATGAGAAAGACAAAAAAACAAATCACAGAGTGACCTTCAATCCCCCAGAAGAAAGTTCCAATAAAAGAAGGAGAAATCTTATTTCCAAACTGTTGCACTAACTCAAATGCATCAAATGAGTAAACCTTATTCTGTAACTGGCTATTTTATATTATAGGCTATTAAAGGTTTTCTACAATATCAGTATAACAAGGTGATGCTACTCATTCATTACTGAATAACAATAACTACATAACAGTTAGTTATTGTTATTCCTTTTTGGAAACTGAGTAATTAATACATAGAAAATACGTGGTACTAAAATGGTACCAATCATCTTTAATTTCACAAATTGGCTGTCAATAACTGACAGTTTATTCATTAGTATTCTCTGCACCCATCCAGCTAGTCTCCGCTGGCGGCTAGCTAGCCTCCAGCTAGCTGGTGGCTAGGTCTAGCGGTGTGCGCTTCACGTGCGCTAGCCTGAGGTTAATTCTGAGATCATGTTTGTGGAGGGCTTCGTTCTCCCTGCCTGTGGGCTCAGGGACAGCAGGCTGAGGATCCTCGTCCTCTTCCAATCTGCCGCACCAGATGGTTATTTGTTCAATTAAATTACCCACCATGCATTGGTGCCGTCGGAGGATAACTAGCAGGCAAGACATGTCTGGTCATGCGAGGGGCCACTTATGCAATTTTATAAGCCAGCCAATAAAAGGCTTTATGAGCGAACCTCCTTTAATGCTTCCTGAAATACGGGAAAAAGAGGGCTGTTGTGCACAACGTGCCTCACAAGGAAACTCGCTTGTGCTTCAGGTTGTCCCACGCCTGAAACGGCCCTGAGAACAAATGTACTGATAGTGTTTCAACATTCTACACAAAGGGCTTCCATTACACGTGTACTGCGTGACTGAAAAGATCTAGGGAGCAGACGCTTAAAACAAACTGTACACCATTGACGAAGTTCCTCCTAACAGCCCACTTAAAATGAAACAACATTCCTCTGGTTTTCACTGGAACCGTGTTTCACCGTTCGACTTTGGCGTCAAGGTCAACCGTGTGAACACGTTCTCTCTGCTGCGTAGGACATGTGGACGGCCCTCTCATCCACCACTGGTGTCTGAGAGGAGCTGCACCGCAGCGTTCAGAGCAGGCACGCAAATCCGCACCAGCGCCGCCACTAGACAGAAAAGTCAAGTGGTTGGCAGATGTGTTGATACTCAACGTGGTTTCAGTTTGGTCACCGAGCGTACCGTGAATTAAGACCACAGGGGTCTCCTTGGAGAGGAAAAATAAATAAAACACGCGAGAAGAGCAGAACAAAGTCTTCCACGAGGAATGCATCACATTCTCTGTATCGTCATTTTGTCCTTACGACCTTGTCCAGCGCATTTTCCACATGAGGAACGCCTGCCACTCTGGGGTGAAGGGCCGTCATGCTATGTATGGGTAACGTTCATATGACTACATTATAAACACTATATAAATATAATAAACAAAGCCGATCATGCAAGGCGCAGCCACAAAACCCTACACAGGAGGATGTAGGCTGAACGCAGAACCCCTGATGGGAGTCCCGGCCATGTTGGTGGACGAGCTGAATGCGCTCATCCACGGTGATCCTTCAGCACCAGGATCAGCTCCCCAGACAGCAGTGTGGTGTCATCGTGTGATGGAGGGGGGGGGGGGGCCTCCACGCGCCGCCCCGCACTCCAGCCCTTTGTTTAAAACATAACCGGAAAATCTCATAAGGTCTGCCTCTGGTGCAGGGCTTCTGATTCTATAACCAGACTGAGATGATTTGGCTCTGCTGGAAGGGGAGACACCCACCCGCCCGACCCCTGACATTCTCCCCCACCCCCACAACCGCTCCTAAAGAACAAAGCCCCTTTAGTGGCAAGCCCATTTGTCTTTTTTAGATCAAGCGTCAGAAACCGTACTGTGCCTTAAAAAGGAAAATAGTGGTTCCTTGAACTTCATGAAATGCGCAAATGGAAATAACACATGAACGAAGAGAGAAAACGTGAAATACGGTGAAGAGTGATACACTACAGGAATCTGGTTTGGGCTCTTGATTTTTCTTGGCAGTATTTCGGCCCTGTAGGGACAGCAATACGGCAGCGTTAAAATACCGACACCGGGCGCATATGATTATGACTGGGGCGCACTGACGTAATGAGATTGTACTGACAGCAGGGTTACGTATATTTTATCGGTCAACGGAGCACCGTACGCTCAGAGGAGCAGACTCAGGAACTCATTCAGATGAATTAGGAGCAGGAGGTAGGGTCAAACGTATTTATCTGTAGCCGCGGGGGGGGGGCTCAATTGATTGAACATGCTCAAAGATGGAGGTCCGATTGAAGAATATTGGCATTCGGGGACTTCACTTACACTCTGCTGGCTAGAAATTGCACATATATTTGACGCTTTTGTTGGCCTGTCATAATGAAAGGAGAAGCGATTCAAGCGTGGGTAGAGATGATTCTCCAGGAGACATTCAGGGAAACCCAGGAATACTTATAACAGAAATAGTAATTCCAGAGGGCCGGCCAGGCACCAGCACTGCATGATGTATTTAGGGTTTTGTATGAGTATTTGATTAATAAAATATATGCTGGGAATTGTTCCCGTATTGATCACGGCTGTCAGACGACGCATGGCTTTTTATATTCTCAATCAGCGGATGATCGGCGATGCTGAGGCACGTCCAGCTTTTCATGGATTTACGTTTGTGTTCGGGGGAGGCAATTATTAGGGTATTTACAGCGTCTGTCACTCATTTCCTTCCTAATTGCACGCTACAGTGAGGTGGCGTAAGTGCATATTTCACTTTAACGGCCTTCTTTTACTGCTGAACCGACTTCGGCACACACATGTGGCTCTGGTTGCTGTACTGGCCTGAACGGAGCGGTGGAGAACGTGGATAACAGGGAACATGGTGTTCATCATGGGATGTCTGCGGTGTCGTCATAGCGTCCAGGGGCTCCCCAGACGAGACGGAGAGAAGAAAAGAATTCTAATGCCCTTTTTCTATCAAGTAAACCCTCTAACCTTTTTCTGTTTTATAACACTTCGTTTATTTTATTAAGGTTTACGCGACAGTTGGACTGTTGTTAATGGTACCAATCTTCAGTTGGTGTGTCAAGCGGTGCGTTGATGTGTCCAGAGGTTTGAAGCCAACTGCTGTAAATGTTAAAATAGCAAAGTGTGTTATTCTGCTTTGAATAAAGATTTTACAATGACTTGACATATTGAAATAACTGCTTCAGTTATTCAGTTGAGTGAACTGTACAATGGCGGTCAAAAAAAAAAAAAAAAACATCCAGTCAGGTCATTTAATAACGGACCTTACTGTACGTTTCAAGAAGAAGTGTTGCTAGGGAAGTGGGTCAGCATCAACGTGATGAACACATGTGGGCCATTGCTTCAGCTCGGCCTCTGGCCCGGTAATAAGACACTACAGGCTTTCCTGTCTGCTCAAACGACAACCAGAACCCCCGTCCTCTCCCGCACCCCCCAGCCTCCGCACCACAACCCTCGCCCCCTCATGCCTGCTTCATTTGTCTTAGAAGGGGCAGCCACACTGTAAACCCTGCAGTCAGACTCTCACACACACGATACACATGTCAAAACGACCACATGTAATATCTTGCCATCCATCATCGTCGTCACGGCGACCCAAGTCCCACACATGGAGACGATTCGTGGGGAGATAATCATGTGTAATAGTGGAAGCATCAGAGGAATACACAAAGAGACTTTGGTTCTACCCCACGCAGAGTTCTGGTAAAAGATGAGACTGAGTTGAAGTGAACGAAAATTGTTATGGAACAAGTGAAACCCTACGATGCTGTGGCTGTATTGTGAGTGTTTCTTTAGACCAAAGAGAGATGTTGCTATTGTTGTGGAGACAAACCGCATCACCTTCTGAGCACCATGTGTTGAAACACTGCTGAGTCCTAGTTAAGGAGCCTTAGTTTGGCTACAATATAATGCATCTAGTTTGAATTGCTGGTCCAAAGCACTGACCAACGCTAGGCCACTGGACCACAGTACAAAATATCTGCTGCAATATATTTTGGTCCTTTTCCGCTCAACAGGTAAAGCAAAGCATTAACACACTGCGAGGGTTAGGGGTAGGAGTCCCACCTGGGGACACCCCTGGTGAGAATGCACTCAGTGGGTAAAAGCATCCGCCAAATGGAATACATATCACTTGATTTGACAGGCCTCCACCACACGCCGGTTCTCAGTAACACGTGGATGTTTCAAGTCCCAGCTGAATCTCTGGTTCATTGGTCAGATGGTGGAGTCATTACCGCCCACCTGCTGGAGGGACAGGAAGCAGAACAGAAGATATCACCCGTCAAAACCTGCAGTACGGAGGGATGGAGGAAGACGACCCATCCATCCCCCCAGGCACCCTTCCTCCCATACCTCTGTGCATGTCTCCTCCCCCCCTCATCCTCTCTCCCTCATCATCCCATACCGGCATCCTCCCATAGCTGCATCCACCCCTCCTTCCATACCTCCATCCAACTGCCCCTCTCACTCCCCCGTCCCCCGTCCACCCCTACACACCTCCCTACTCGAGGGAGGTCGTCACAAGTCTTCAAATCTAGGGCTGACTGGACATCAATATTTATTCTGTCTTTTTATGTCAATCTTTTTACCATGGTCCTTTTTAACTTCTGATTTGCATATTTCACTATGTGATTTTTAATTTTCTCTGTCTGTACAGTGTCCTTGAGTGACTTGAAAGGCGCTTTTAAATAAAATGCATTATTATTATTATTATCAAGCACAGGAATGATTTAAACCAAAAGCTAAAGTAGAACGGCTGAGAGAGGAACACAGGCAGTGAGAAAGTGAGCGAGAGAGCAAGGGAGCGAAAGAGAGGGAGGGGGGGGGGGGGGGGGGGATGTCACAACCATGACCTTTTTTCAGCAATCAGTGCCTCATTAATGTAAATTGTGTCACCTGTGCCATGTACTTCATTATATTCACCTGTCACCACAATGCAACCACGAGATGTAACATTGTGTCTAAAAGATGAAAGAAGGTGAACAGACAGAGGAAGGGGAAGAAGATAAGGAGAGTGAAATACATAACTACATGATCGCCGCAGATTGCTGAAAATGGGGTGTTGAACGTCAGATGTCAGCGTTTCCTCTGACAAATTAAATACCATGGTTTAACTGCATATGTTCCATGTAACTGAATACATGAATTTAGAATCTAGAATCCCAGAGTTCTACAATCCAGAATCCAAAGGTTCACTGGTCAGATTATAGCCTGAAAACATGGGGAGCTTGTTTCACTAATAACTTGACAATAAACGGGGCAGAAATAGTAATAATAAAAAAACAATCATTATTCACCCTTTCCATCTCGCCAGGCTTCACACACATCTGGCATTCACGGTAAGACAAATAAACGCCCGTCAGTCGACCGGACGCAAATGAATTACAAATGTCATCCTACGCAGATGAAGCTTCTGTACTCTGCGTCTCTGCCAAAGGAATGCTGTACTGGGGACTGGGGAGGTTTGATCAGACTGTGAAAGAGTTCAATGGTAGGCCTGTTCTGCAGAGCGGTGTGTTTATCACCCGGGAGGAATCAGCGGGCCCCGGGTTGCCCCCGGGGGGCCGGTCGATCAGAGGGCCGGCGTCTGACGGACTTTCCAGAGAGGAGGACCGTAAACTTCAAGGAAAACCCACAAACCCACTCAGACCCCACCTGATGGGGTTTCCTTTAGAAGGTGCATCGGAACGCCTTCATAGACGCCCCACGGTTCAGGAAAAACTAAAAACTAAAACTCAATGAGTGTGTGTATATATTTGCGACCCCTTTTTATCTAGTTTTTTTGTATTCTTATTTTTCTATATTTATATTTATATTTTGCATGCGTGTCTCGCACCAGGGATCGAGGAAAACTGCATTTCGGTTTTTGTGTATGTCCTGTACATTCATGAAAACTGACAATAAAGTTTACTTGACTTTATTTGACTTGGCTTGACTTGAAAACAATGACACCGAGAAACAAAAACATGGAGAGCTCTGTCTTTGCCAATTCCTTTTTATATCATTTCAAAAACGTTCACGAGGCTATAATAATCATTTCTGCGTCTCAAGATCATGTGTTAGTGAACTCAAAATGTCTGCTTGGGTTGATTCATGCAGTCTTTTAATCCGTCAGATTTGTGAATTTCAAAGCGTTGTCATTTAACTAAGCTTTAATTTAGCATTCTGATGCACAGTTGAAGGGGAGGATTAAGGGAACCCGATTAGCGAGTCGCAGCACATCTGTGAGGTTTATTTAAATACACATAAGACAAAGTTTCTAATTAGTATGCTGTTCCTTCCACTTACCCCACAGCAAAGGTTGGTGATGCCTCCCAGGTTGACACGCTCACCACAATGTAGCTACATTTAAATGAGAATATCTTGATTGTGGGGCGGCTATGGCATTCACACATCTCATCCAATTTCCCTTTAGCTTGAAGCATCAACATTGCGGGCCGCCACACAAACACAAAGTCAGGTCCAACATCAATATGTGTAAACGTTATAACTATAACCCCTGCTTCTACCAGCAGTCCTTCCTGAGAAACATCAGACTTTGATAGAAAATGTCACATTCCTTTTCAAATGTTACATTTCATGTACAGCGGAAAGTGCTCCTGCAAACTCAAGAGTGTAAGAAAGCTCGCCCTGCAAATAACGGCATTAATAACAAGTATTAAGGAGCATCAAGGAGTCGAAATCTATTGCATACCATCTAATCTATGACCCACTAATGTCAGCTTAGTCCCTGGTTGACATGGTGTTGCGTGACAATCAATTCTCCTATCGCCTTGGTTTGCATCTGGAAGAAAAACTGACTGCAGAGTGACGGTAGCCCATGCAAAGACAGTGTCTCGGCCGGCCTGGGCCATTGACTTTCTGCTCATAAAAGTTGTACTTTCTATACTGAATTCTGTGATTCCTTCCTAGCTCCTAGCTTGAGAGCTCACGGAAATCAATAGCTAACAAGGTTGCCGTGTGAAATATGACATGACACCCAGATGACAGAACTGTACAAAACAGGGTCAAGAGGATCCATTGGGGAACCTCAAAGAAATATTCTATTCACATAGAAATGTTCAGGCAGTAAAAGGTACTTGAAGTCATCATCATAGCACATTGGAACGGTGGTGACCTTGGCCTGCCAAAACGGTTGGTGATAGAGTTTCCCTGTTTTGTGGGATCCATCAAACAAAAGGTGTCTACAGCGATGTGGTTTCCAGCCACTCATTAAGACCTCGTCGCTGGGTTATCTCGGACAGTCCATACCCACTCTCTGACTCTCGCTCTGGAATCTTACAATGTCAACTTCCTGAGACCGTTGCTATGGAAACTGAAGGCTGCCAGTCCTATCTCTCTTATTGTATCTTCACAGCAGAGGTGGAGAAGATACGATAACCAGGCAGTGCTTGTCCTTCTGTGCTCAGGACCTTAGGAACACCACCTAGTGAAGCAGTGTGTTGGACAGTCCCTAGTGGTTATGGACTTTGGGTTTGAACCACCAAGATCTCAGCAGTCTGCAGGACATAGGCCTCCTTGAGCAGTATTGCAAACACCTACCATTGATGAAAAAAATATATCTAAGTCAATTAAGCGGTCTGCTAAATTATTAGATAATAAAACACAAAACACAACAGCATGAGGCAAGATAGCATACTGGGATATAGTTGTCCCTATCTTGTAAGACACTTACAAGATAGGGACACTTACAAGCAGGAGACAGTGACCCAAGCAGAGAGCAGAGAGCCAAGGGAGACTCAGCTATTGTCTCTGGAAGGAAACCAGCGGGTCACTTCCTAGAGGATCATTAGAGGAGGGTGGGGGGTCTTTTATGTGGTGGTGGTGGGGGGGGGGGGGGGGGGGGGGGGGGGACGGCGGTGGCGGAGGAAGAGGAGGGGTGTCTGTGACCTAATTCCCATTACGGATCCATGTGCTGTGCTGTGGTTTCCTGCGTCTATCCACCACACTGTTTCTATAATGCTCGGTGTAGGACTGGATGGCATTATGTGTGCATTGGCTTCTATAGTTGTATTATAAGGACCTTTAATGGGAAAAGACTTTAACAGGAAAATATATATTTCATAAATATATATTCGTAATAAAGTTTCATTAGTTTCGTAATAAAGTTTATAGAGAGATCTAGCAGAGTCATAACCTGATATACTTATTTCACATTCAAAACTCTTCACATTCTGATCTTTGCTAAAGTTTGAAGGTAGTAGTTTAAAATTTTAAATGTATATTATTTAAATGATGAATGTGAGACCCTCAATGAGTGTTATTGATGATTTAGAAAGGTCAATTTCCAACATATGGATCATGATATTGACAGGTGGTCCCTAGTGGATATTCTTCTTCTTCTTTGGTTACCTTGTTGCAAATACCAGCATATCATTACCATATAACTAGCATATCATTTGTATATGGCAAGTTGACACCATAGGACCATAGTAATAAATTAGAGGACCATATGGTACGATGGTCCTATGGTGGCACAACCTGGGATGTCTCTCTGGTCCCTACAATGATTTCCTACACTCCACCCTCACACACTCCAGCAACACTCCTGTCACTGCACAAGATGAACCGAGAGGTAGGCCAAAGGACCCTGAAATCCATCCTCCTAATAATGTTCGGGAGAGAGACCGCGAAAGATATATATCTAGAGAGAGAGAGAGAGAGAGAGAGAGAGAGAGAGAGAGAGAGAGAGAGAGAGAGAGAAAGTAGGGAGGGGAGACACAAAGAGGGAGTCAGAGAGTAGGGGAGATGGAGAGAGAGACAGAGACGGAGGGAGGGAATGTGACATCAGAACTGCCTGCTTGCCTGGTTTGGGGGCATGCAGATAGACATCAGGTATGTAGCAGCAGTATTAGGTCCCCCGAGACATGATAGCCCATGACATGATACCTGTGGGGCAATGAGGGGGATGCTGATGATGATCAGACATGGAGAGCTCTAAGTGGCGCCCTCAGACACAAAGTCATTGATCGTATCTCTGAACAGCAGGAGATCGCGGTGTGAGGCTGAACACTTGTTTTGGAAGAAACCACAATGATCCAGAAGGTGTTGTCACTGCAGTAATAAACACTGTACATAAAGTGTCTGATGAAATACCCCGTCATTTTATTAACTACTACTTCTGCACACATAAAGGGCTTTCAAGGAGTAAATGGCCCAGGAGTGAGACAACCTACTCTGGGGATATCTATGTCTCCTGTCTCCTCGGAGTAATGAAGGGTCGATGCTCTGGTGCACACAAAGTTACATTCCCATTTATAAGAAAACTATCTTCTGAGTGAAGACAAAATCTCCACACCTCAACTCCCCCTGTCTCTCCCCTATTAACCACACTAGGTTCAGTGAACCAGAATGTAGCTCTTCGGACAGGGCAGTGCAGCCGGGCGGTATGGTTATTGAGTGTGGCCGAGGAAGGGTGTGTGTTTGATATGATAAAGGCTGTAGTATAGAAAGCAGCAGCGCCAGCCCTCACCCTAATCCTCTGATCGCTGAAATCCCATTAGCCACGGCTGTGTGGGTTTCAATGGACAGGGTCACATTATGACTGTGATCCCCGCATAATATTCTGTAGATGCAGTTATGCTAGCTGCCCTCTGCTGCGTGGCTGCGGTTTCCGTGCTGTGCTACACACGGCGGGGACAACGGGCGGCGGGGGGGGGGGGGGGGGCTAGCATCGCGGACTAGACCAGTGGTTTCCCAACTAGGTCTGCCATGAAATTGTGTAGGCTTTAATAGCTCATCCTGATAGCAGCTTAATAATAAAATTGATACTATTTATGATTTGCCATATTGCACCTTCTATTGCACTATTATGTTATTTGTTGTGTTATATATTATATGTTGTCTGTTACAATTATTGCACTTTTGGAGAAACGCAATTTCGATCCTCTGTATAATTACTTACAATAATTACACTAATTGTATGGTAGGATTGAAAGTTCAAGTTCACTTTGACTTGACTTGCTTTATTATTGATTAATGTTTGCATGTAATGCAATTTTTTGCTTACTTTCAATAAATACTTGACAAATTACGCATGCAATTCCCTGTCTCATTGGTATGAACATAGGATGCATTTTAAAGTCTGCTGTGTGACTCCCTACATCACAACTAACAACGAAATATGAATCATAAAAAATAAAAAATAAACTACGGTTTAAGTGAATTACTAGATGGATCAATGTCAATTATATTTAAGGAAGTGAGGTAGTCAAAGAATTTGTATAATACCATTATTATTATTATTATTATTATTATTATTAGTCGTAGTAGTCTAGTTGATACTACTCAAGTATCAACTCTGTGTACTACTCAATTCAAGTCAATACTGTAACCCTGACTCACAGTGACAGTCTCAATGGGCTTCACGGGCCCACAGACCCAAGGCTCTACCACTAGTAAACCTACACACTGAAACTGTTACGAACACACATTTCCATTGGTTGATATGTAATATATTGGCTGCCACAAGCTACTGAACAGGTAAAGCTACGCCATCACACACACACACGCACACACACGCACACACACGCACATCCTCTTATATAACACGTCCATCAGGGCTTTTACTAGGAGCGGTTTCTCCCCTGACAGCCGTCCCAGACCTCGACTGCCTTCCCTGGGCCAGACCTCCGAGGCCCGCCCGTGTATGTGTTGGAGCAGAGCAGGGCTGGGGCATTCAGTCCCGGAGCAGAGAGGAGGATAAAACGCAGGCTTCTGCTCCGTCTGCTGGAGTAATTGTCAGAGCAGGACGCTGGACTGAACACAACCCCCTGGGCAGAACGGTGGAGCCACAGCTGAACATGTCTAGTGTCTGTAGCTACTTCTGTTCAAGTCAGCCAGCCACTGTGGCCCCAGTGGATACCAATGGAAATCTAGTAGCTATTATTATTCATTAATGAGCCTACTTTAACTCTTTTATATTGCTACTAATTCAGCTATTAAGCAGATCATTTTATCCAAAGTAACTTACTGTGGACTTTTTTCAGGTTCAGGGTAGGGCAGGTAGAGAGGTAGACAGGTGGACATGGGGGGGGTTATTCTATAAATAATTATAGAAAGTATTTGGTCACTTTAGGAGATTAAGATTACATTATATTATCTCAATATATTAAGAAGTTGCATTTTGTACTAATTTACTACTTACTAAAGTACTACTACTACTACTACTACTATTTGTACTACTGAAGCTCCAGATGTGGGTCTCTGTGATCCTACCGGCTTCCTAGGGATCAGGGACAACAGCCAGCACAATCAGCCAATCACTTCAGTTTGTGTTTATGTCTTTTGGCCATATTGTTCGTTTTCTCCCTCTCTCTCTCTCCCTCCCTCCCTCCCTCCCTCACCCTCTCTCTCTCCCTCTCTCCTCCTACTTTCGGAACACATTTTGTACTGTTTCACAAAGTATGGAGATGATCTGTAATCTAGAATAATCTTGCAGGACTTGCAGGATTTGCACTCTGGTGTAAATCCTCCATACTACAACATACTGTTAATCCCAGCACTGATGACTCTCAGACGAACAAGGACAAAATGTGCATGCACGCACATGCACACACACACACACACACACACACACACACACACACACACACACTGCAATTACTGCGCTGTTTGGCTTGTTGGGTGAACAAGCATCCAGTAGAACCAGGGGAGGAGAGGAAGAGAGTCCATAGAGGAGGAGAGGAAGAGAGTGCATAGAGGAGGAGAGGAAGAGAGTCCATAGAGGAGGAGAGGAAGAGAGTGCATAGAGGAGGAGAGGAAGAGAGTGCATAGAGGAGAGCAAGAGAGTCCATAGAGGAGGAGAGGAAGAGAGTGCATATAGGAGAGGAAGAGAGTCCACAGAGGAGAGGAAGAGTCAACAGAGGAGGAGGAAGAGAGTCCATAGAGGAGGAGAGCAAGAGAGTCCATAGAGGAGGAGAGGAAGAGAGTCCAAATAGGAGGAGAAGAAGAGAGTCCATAGAGGAGGAGAGGAAGAGAGTCCACAGAGGAGAGGAAGAGAGTCCACAGAGGAGAGGAAGAGAGTCCACAGAGGAGGAGAGGAAGAAGGAAGAGAGTCCACAGAGGAGAGGAAGAGAGTCCACAGAGGAGGAGAGGAAGAGAGTCCACAGAGGAGAGGAAGAGAGTCCACAGAGGAGGAGAGGAAGAGAGTCCATAGGGGAGGAGAGGCAGTGGGGATAGAGAGGGGCTTGTGGCTCTAGAGGTGACTCCCCGACAAAGGTACTGGGTTCACTCTGTGGTACTGTCAGGCAGAGTACTGGACCTCAAACACCCACCAGCCCTGTCTAATGTCCCCCTGCCCCCCTACTTCCAGGCTTTGTTCTTTGGTCCTGAGTCCTGAGATAGGCCTGGCCTTCCCTGCAGGGTCTACAATGAAATCATGGGAGGCATCCAAGCAGCCACTTAGAGGACACAACGTCTATTTATAGAGATGGAATTAATAGAGTGAACAAGGTTTTTCATTCTACTTTGGATTGTGATCGTTAGGATATGCATAGTACATTAAAATATAGCATGAATACATCAACAGCACTGCGTTTAATGGGTCAGCAACACTAACTATAAATAACGAATTTGGCTTTTGGATACATATTCTTGTTTCTATGCTTCTTTACTCGTCCAAATTTTGTCATAAATATATACATATATCACTTTCCTTTTTTTTGCAAAATGTGGGGGTGATTGACATTCTCATTTCACTCATGCATTTAAAGCCGGTTAGACTGGCTGCGGTTGGGTCACATGTTCTTAATCATTCTCTCCATCGCGTCTACACCGACTCATAATTCTGCTGTGCAGGAGTCAGCGCACAGGGTGTCTTTCCTCCCCTGGGTGGCTACCGGTATGAATCAGCTTGTATGACACACTTTTTAGTGGAGTGCTTGTGGTTTTTGGCGAAGGCTCGATGAACACAATGACCCGTAGCCCAGCTGGAAAGGCTCCTCCATTTATGCATAAGAGAGCTTGTAAAAGAGAGCGCCTGCAGCTATCGGCTGCTCTACAGAGCACGGTAACGCAGGCTGGGCTGAAGGCGTGGGCCTCCACCTCTTCATCCGCTTCAACGCATCAGATGGAAGGGGAAGGTTGTGATCAATGAAGCTCATCTCCAAGTCATCTTGCGGAACCAGGAGGACCAAGGCGCGCGCACGCCGTAATGATCCGTCGGGGGAATTCGTTCTCCAACCGAACTTTGTTGCGAGTCGATTCGCTTCTTCACTACTTAGTTCTGGTATCGACGGAAAAAAGCACGCTGTCAGCAGTATCGATCTGTACGTCTCAGTTACAGTTATGCTCTGAGACCTGGAGTGCCGATGTGTTTGAGCGGGGGGGGTTCCTACGTGGGACACTTGAACAACAACCTTCGTCTTGGTTTACCGTTGCTGGTAGCTTAAGGAATGATGCTGAAGCTGAGGAAACACGTGGCAGTGATTATGCTTCTTGGATGTCATCCATCTCAGGAAACCTGCTCAATCCTAACCTAGTTTCCTGAAGTCTAAAACATAATAGCACTAATTAGTCTGGAGAACAGAAAGAATGGGACCTGAGATAAGAAATTGCATCATTTGCAGTTTAAGTGGGTGAGCAATTTTCCCTCGTAGAATCCAAACATGCTCAAAGACATGAGGTCATCCTTGAAACATATCAGACTCAATATGGTTCCTCTGAAAGAACCTCGTCAGTACAGACCAATGGTGGGGGGTAGGTTTCAGATGTGGGACTCCGAACTTCAGAATAAGCGTGTATGTTCATGCTCATGTCTATAGAAAGCTTACACTAACAATAGAGGTTTTTATTACATGTATTTATCCATCCAACCCCAGTGCCTGCAATTTACTCTTTGTTCGCATCCATGAGCAAGATGCCCTAACTACTCGTGAATCACATGCATTTCACAGAAACCCCTGGAAGTCACCGTTAGTGTCTGATAAATGACTACATACCTCTACATATCATCCCCACCTTTTCCAATGGACACACTAGATTCCCTACAGCAGTTCTATATTGAGGTGGATAAACAAATATCCACAGGGCTTGGAAATACAAATTATGATTTCTTAGATTGTCCTGGGCCTTTGAGTGGTGTCTCGTTCTATTTCTAGAAAGCCCCACAGGACTATCTCGTCTTTTTTAGTGGTGTCGTCACTTTAAGTTTTGTAACGTTGCAACTTTCCACCATTTAATTTGCTGCAGGAGAAATGACCCCTATGAGACCAAGTTTATATTAGATGTATTACACTTTGTCTGTATTATGTTCTGATTTGCATTAAATGAGTCCCTACAGCGTGAATAGACTTAAGTAAAGATGAATCACCCCGTTGGCACAGGGTCTATTGCATTGATGAAATGGACCAGTCCAAGCTCTCTCTGAACTATATATCTGTACTTTTATATTCTGTACTTTTGATAATTTTAGAAAGTATATAATTAATAATTGAAATCTAACTCACAAACAGACAGATTCAACTCATAGTTGTCGTTATGAGAATTGACCATATTTAACAATTGTACCAGACCTTAATAATATATCAGCCACAGTCTTGAGCTTGATTGCTGTGATTCTTGCATTACTTTTCAAGACAGAGGCGTGTTCTCTGATGTAATGTGCTCCCTGCAGATTGATCATCGGCATGCCGTAAATGTATTAAACTTATGAAAAGACTTAATGACAGACAATCGAGGGGGAAGACGTTTCCAGATAGGGACTGACAAATGGCGGGTAGGGGGGATAGTATTGCAGAATCCCAGACGAGCAGGAATAGCCAGTATAAAGTTCCTGTCAGCCTGGCGTCTCCGGCGCACCGAATGAGGAGAGGAACGTGCAGTGACATCATCCCTCGCATGGTCTCACCGGCCCCCGGTCACGCTCCAGCCCTCACCTGAACAGGACTCCTCTTTCTCCCTCTCGCTGACGGGAACAATTATAGGCTGAGTGGAGCTGCCAAACTCCAAACTCACCAAACTCTGGTGGTGCCGGAGCCTGGGAAAGGAGTTGGAGTTGGTTAAGTCATGGCGGTGGCGGTGTGGTGATTCATAAAGAGGAGAGACAGTTATACGGGGAAAGGGATTGGACGTGTGATGGATGGGTTCTGCTGTGTGCCGAGTCTGTCCTGAGGGGGACGCTGAAGGCGTTCCCAACGCTTAAACTGCTGCCAAATGAATAGCATGAATCACCTGGATCAATCCATTAGTTACTCTCCAGCATCGACTCATTAGGTTCTTTAGGCCTTGCTAATTAGTGACGGCCATTATTACTGATGCTGAAAGAATCCTCTTAATGACAGAATGGAAGTGAGCATCATTATTACATGCTTGTTTGATTGAGCCCTACAACAGCTTCATTTGTACAATCCATTTTAATGATGTAGCAGGAAGAGACAGTCATGAAAAACGAATAATTCAAAGGCAGGTCATGTGTTTGATATACAAAAGCTTACTCATACTTTATGGTGATGTCACCAGAAATCCTTCACCGGATTTCAGTTTTTAAAATTAAATAATCTTTACACAAAAAACTAAACAGATGGTCTGCAAGCTTTTTTGCCTTAATTTGCTCTGGAGCCGGGCTATGTAATAGGAAAATAATTCCTCAAACTTCACGCAAGACCAAATCAATCAGACTGATTGCTGTGCATAATCTGTTGACATGGCATCTCAAAACTTAACACAATACAGCTCTCAAAAAAGACATTGGTTCACCAATTGAATAAAGTTATGTGCCACTTCCATTAATTATTGATGGCATAGCACTCCAAAAAAAGTTTGAGCCATTTCTGATGCAATGAAGGAATTCATCCCACAGAAAATGGCATCAAGTAACCAGCAGAAATTGACTACTGCTCTGGTATCCTAGAATATCCTCTGGTACGCTCAGCAGGCGGACCTGCTCCCAGCCTGCTTTGGCTCTGCTAGTTTCATAAATGAGCCGTGACTATGATTAAGAAATGAACTGGCAAGGCAAGTCTAATATAGTTAACATAACACAAACTCAACTTCCATTGCTGTAATACGTTTAAGTGTTAGAGATGGAAAAACATGGAATCACGTGCGAAAGCCAGGAATAAACCAATTATTCCTGCTTTTCAGACATGGCGGTGGGCAAGTCTTTGATAAAGTTATTTCTATGTATTGCTTTAGCAGACCCTACAGGTCAGCTCCTCTGTAGTTCCCAGCTGGAAGGAGGTCGAGATGACGGGGCCACAGCTCCTTAAATTGAATAAACTCCCCCCTGGGAACCTCTCTTCCAACCCTCCACCGCAGTCGTCGTCATCATCATCATCGTGGTACGATTACATCAACCAGACTGTGACCAGATCTTAATGCAGGGCAATTAAGTTCACAATGACTGAAATGATGTAACAACTTCCTCGTCTTAAATTTCCGCCCCCGTGCAGCTGCCCCCATGCAGCTGCCCCCCCCCCCCCCCCCCCCCCTATGTGTCAGGGTTTACCCAGTGAATTACCAGGACCATTTTGTACACTTCATTAGTGTGGTTGACCCTGAATCTGTGGCCACTGAGAAGTCAGAGGAGCCATTGTTCAGGATGAGTATCTGTTCCGTGCGGGAGGTTGGCTGAGGATGGGGGTATGTTAGCCCTGTTGCTATTCATAGAAGAAAAGTGCACAGAGGAACCATCTGGGAACACAGCTCTCAGTTAGTCAGGTCTGGTCTGCTGACCATAATTTTACATGAGATGAGAATGCATTAAATTAACCTAGTCCATATTGATTGATTGATTTTATTGTCCTATACATGTCTATAGCAATTCCATTATACATGTCAATTCCCATTTGGGAATCAAGCTACTTATTTGACTTGAAATATGCCATATCACCACCACTACCCCAACCAGCACCACATCCTCCACCACTACCGAAGCCAACCATGACCACCATCTCTACCTTTACCACCAACACCTTCACCATCAACATCTAGAGCTCCACCTCCTCCACCACTACCACCCCCATCTTCCAACACCACCTCCTCTTTGACCACCACCATCTCAACCTCCAGGCCGCCAGCACCACTACCACCACCACGAGACTGAACCAGAGAATCTCCTGGCCTTTAACCTCCTCCAGGGCCTGTGAGGAGGCTGCTTCTGACAGGCAGGACGGGGGGGGGAAGGGGAACAGAGGGGGCCTTTGTGCTCAGGCCTGTGTGTGACCTGCTGACTCTGCGGCGAGCCACAAAGACGAGGGGAACGTCAACATCGTGATGATCACCCACGCTCTCGCTGCCCATGTTTATAAGGAGTGACGTGACACGGCAGTGGGGTTTTGAGCCGTGAAACTAAGAACATAAGATCATAAGGAGAAGACATTCTTGTGAATCATGGAACCCTATTGGGAATGCCTTGTGGAAGCCAAAATTGTAATTTCTTTTTTGTGTTTTCTTAAGAAGGTACAGCGATTCAGAAACAATATTGATACTAAATGTATGGTAAGGAAGTTTCATTTTATTGTCCTGTTGGCTTGTAGTTCAATAATGAGAAAAACATGATATCATATTTAATGCATTGTTATAAATCTAAATGTTGTCAGATCATTCTGTCAACACTAAATACATAAAAGTTGCATTACATCATAAATTATCAAATACTGTATTCATATGTATTGTATTAACAGCGTTTGTAATTTTTGATGAATCACGACCCTTCTATTGAGATGTATTGTCTTACCAGATGTGTTGTGGGGCTTCACCTGCGCTTTGCAATGGCAACAAGGAACATGCTGAGGAACCGCGGCTCCAAAACCGTGGCGGGGAAAAATGTACAGGGAGAGTTAAGTGAAGCAGAAGAACAGGATGTTGGTCATAAAGAGGTATTTAACTGTCCTTCTCGGAGCACCACTGCCAGTAATACATTTAACACAGAGAGAACTCTAGCGACATAGAATCAGAACGATCCCTGTCCAGTCAGAAGGGTTCATCATTTGAGCACACGGTCCGGGATACCCCCACATCAACAGGTGACACTTTTACTGCCACCGCTGATGTGTCTGTCCATGTCTGTCCTGTGTCTGTCCAGTTCAGCCGCCAAAGTCACTCTGCTCCTTCACTCCTTCCGACCAATGGCCAACTGGACCTCACCTTCCCGTTCTGAGCATACAAGCAGGTACCCCGAGAGTAACTCCCACCTTTAAAGTACCAGCTGATGTCTATAATAACTGCAATTACACACAAGCTGCACATAGTTGCACCTTGTAAACCATGTTAACCACGGGGCATCCAGGTGCTCAGCAACCAAATGTCCAACAAACAACATGAAAGTACAAGGTACAGCAAAGTACAGGAGTGGGACTCATTTGTACAACCCCCACAGTGCTGGACTGTGCCAAATAAGACTGTAACGTTGCCATTCTGCATTCATGCAACTTGCTCCCTGACACAGAACAGTAAAATTGATCTTTAGTTAGTTCTTTTTGAGCCTTTAATGAATAGCTTGCATAAACGCAGCAGAAGGAAGGCCAGAAGAGTCTCCAGGGAAATATTGTAATTTAGAGGTAGAGGGCGTTGGCAGTCGAGTCCTGCTTTCTGAAATGAGGGGTCTTCTCTCTGTCATTTACCAGCTTCTGCGAGTACACTGGCCCCTTCACACCTGTCTCCACGTCTCTATCACAGGGTCCCATCAATCTTCTGCAGAGGCTCCGAATAACAACATAGGACAAAACCTCTTCAAGCAAGAAAGTGATAGCCAGCTAGGCTACGGCCCTCAGTGGGTCTCAGTTGAGGTTGGTGAAGGGGGGGTGCTAGAGGGATTCTCTCCCCTGAGAGGACCTCGTAAGGTGACGAAGATGTTAGGACACTGGGGAGCGACCATGGGAGGACAGCGTTAAATCCACCAAATGTACTCTTCATCCTGTCGAATCTCAGCCAATGGGAAGTACACAAACATCTGTTAGGTTGTCTTGGAGTGCGGGGGATTGATCCAGAAACACACACACACACTCACACACACACACACACACACACACACACACACACACATATATATATATATATATATATATATATATATATTAAAACCCACACATACAGAGGAAATAACACCTATTGCTATGGCAGCTCTTTCCGAGAGCAGAGCTCGATCAGCCACAAACCTGTGGGCCCTTGAGAGAAAATAGTAGGCGCTGACAGGGAAAACATGGCCCCTGCGAGGCCCTTGTTCTGCACAGGAGCCCTGTTGTCAGAGATGGAAATAAAGACCCGTTCCGTCTGGAGGAAGTGGAGCCACTGAGCCCCCCCCCCCCGCAGCCAGCCATAAGGGCCGTCTGACGGAGATGAATGGACCTGAGGTTAAAGAACCTTCTTAAAGCTTCCAGAGAATGGAAGCTTTGTGTAGAATGGCTTGCGTTGTGTAGAAATTGTGCATCAGGGTTTTCAAAGTCTCAGTATTACCTTTACAGTGCAAGTAACGGTTTACAACTCAAGATCAGAACTGTGATGTTGTGTAATAAAGCGACATTTCACAAACTCCCTTACTTGAGTTGAGTGAGGCTTACTTTTCAAATTATTTGTCATATGAGCATTAGAGAAGAAGTAATTCATGGCCATGGAATGCTTGGGTTCCAGGCAGTGTATCAACTTTGATGAATTCAGCCTTTCAGGTTTGATGCTGTCTACATACTGAACTAACATGATCTCAATCAGCGGCGACGAGAACACAGCCCTTCCAGCGCAGTAGTGCTAGCACTAATTACTGCTCAGTGCTCAGAGTACAATCATGTTGTTCAGCGGGGTGCGCTCCATCAGCACAACTGTTTAAGAGACGTCAGAACTGGCCCCGTATTCTCCTTCCGTTACCAGCCTGATCCATTTATAATCGTTGGCGTTTCACAGCTCAGAGGCCCTAGGGACACCTGGTGTTCCTGGATGAACGGCTCCTTCACAGAACTGTAAAGTATGGCATTCCTGCTCATACAAATGTCTGAACAATGGAGGCATTACATTCTTTGTTATTCTTTTTTAATTGCTTTCACTGATCACGTGAAGTCAACATGAAACGCTGAACGATTCTTTGTTGTTTGGCTCGAGGAAGACAAATGCTTTTTCATTTACATTGCAATGATGGTTCAGGTAAGTGAATGCATGAGTTTAGAGGTGTTGTGTGGAATGACGTTGTAGCCCCATGGAGACTGAAGCCCTTCCTATGAACCGTGAATCCTTTGCAATCACCTTACCGTACATTGTTTGGAGGCAGCTTTTCAACATGTATGTGACCCTCATGGTACACCGGTCTGATGCGTCCCTGCGTGGTTCGTACGCCGGCTACGTTTCGCTGTGGCATTTTAAAGGCCAGTGGGATGATGTGGGATTTGGACGTCGGATCACGTTAATAAACCCTCCGGTCGCGGCGCCCTGAGTCACTGCATCCGTCCTCACGGAGCTCTGTGATGGAGGCTGATACTGAGAGGGACCCTCGGCTTCTGCAAGATGAATCTGTGTGTTGTATGCACGGCATATTGTGTTTCACAGACCGCTGACTGCAGGCTGGACAAAAAAAAAAAAAAAAAGGAAAAGGAAATGGACTCCAAGGCCAGGTTGCTGGACTCCCTCCAGCGGCTCCTCTGATCAAATGTATTGTCATCGTCTTCAGATTAAAGAGCCCCGCTCCCCTCTGCCTCACCTGTGTCTTCCATTCATACTTCAGAGTGAAACATGCCCTTGTCTGAGCTGTCCAAAGCCCTTGGTTGAAGAGCATGGAGCGTGCCGCATTCGCTACAAATAAAAGTGAAAGGTGTGATATTTGTGTCTGATTTCTGGTTGGAGTTGCGTCACTCCAGGTTGATGTAACTGTTGCCACTGCCAGACGGATACTTTGTCATGACTGACCGCAGCTCCCCATGTCTCCACTCAACCCCCTGACCAGACATGAGCAAACCCTGAGTCATGACTACACATAGAGCAATCCAGACCATAATAGACCCTGGACTCATTTGGTACAAAAAATCCCACACTGTTCATCTCGGCGTTTAATGTGAGTTTAGACCACATAAACATCAGTGTGCACTTTTTAATTCTCCTGTGATATCATATGACATCATATGATATGACTCCCCTTGTATTCATTGCGAAAGAGACGTCATGTAAATGCAGAATTGTTTGTTTTGTAAGTGTGTTTGTTGGCTCCTCACACAAGCAGTACAGATCCAGCCTTTCCTGATGGTACAACTATTATGACAGCAGGAGTCTGCCACTCTAAACTTCGTCTTCCAACAAGAATTAAAGAATTGTTCTGTTTTTAAATCGTAGGACTCTTCATAGAAGAAAATATAAGAGCCTGAAGCTTTGTCAAGCATTTGTGGCTGGTCATGTGATTTAGAATTCATAATGTGAAACATTAGTGGTAAGTTGACACCACTCGGTCCACTGTGCACTATAATACTCATAATGTAAAAGAGGAAGGCACCATGTCAACTCACCACTTTCCATGGGCCTTGGCCACACTGAGGCCATTCACTGCTGCTCAACACTGACTCTGCTTCCCCGGGGCTCACTAGGTTCCCTCACTTATCTGATCGTCAAGGTTGAGTAAAGGGATGGTGGACCTTGGCGCTGAGTGATCCTGCCCTTCGACCCCGCTGTCTTCCTCCGCAGCATTGGGTTTCCGCTGGCACTTGCTGGCACTCTCTCTCGCTCACACACACACACACACACACACACACACACACACACAGTCTGGTGGTGAGGGTGTTTGACTCCCAGCTGAAATGGTCTGGGTTTGAACCCCCAGCATCAGCAGTGTTACCTGCAGCATCATTGAGCAAGATGCTCTACCTTCTCCTTCACGCCATGTATCTAGAAGAAATGGCTTTGGATGAAATGGTCGAAATGACTACTAGTGATAGTATAAAGCAGGACAGCATAGCTGGACACAGCTTCTTGTGTGGGAGGTTTTTCTTCTGAGGTGGTTTAGAAGAACTGTGTCTCTGCATATTTTTCACAGGGTAAGGGGGAGAGGTCGTTTCAGTGCCATGGCCTTGCTGGGTGAACCGCCAGGCAACCCCCTCACCCAGTGAGTCACAAACCAGAGAACCAGAGAGCCCTCACATGGCTACCATGTAAAACAGTAACATTGCGGTGTTACCTGCGAGCCCTTCTCCAGATGTTCCAGATGTGGTGCCTCAAGCTCTGCTGGAAACACAACATCCTTCAGTAGCACAAGCATCCTTTCGCACTGCACTATGACATACTCTCACCGCGGTGGGTGGTGGTGGTGGTGGTGGCGTTTCCATGGTTGCAGGGAACTCATATCACACACACACACACACACACACGTTGATGTCAGGAAGACTTCCCATCACCGCTAGATTTTTCCATCCCCGACGGTCATCATCAACTGTGTACATCTGGTAGCAAGTCTGTGTTGGTGTGTTGATGTGTGTGTGTGTGTTTGTGGACTATAGCGACCAGCATTAGGAGGGTGGTGAAGGTGGGGGTGTACTAACCACATCAGCAGGGGAGAGCAGAACCATGAAGAGTGGAAATGAGCTCAGACTTGGAGAATGTGCCACATGAAAGAGG
Source organism: Urophycis tenuis (assembly GCA_036785325.1). Classification (NCBI taxonomy): domain Eukaryota; kingdom Metazoa; phylum Chordata; class Actinopteri; order Gadiformes; family Phycidae; genus Urophycis; species Urophycis tenuis. The sequence goes on from JAXIVH010000015.1 coordinate 4,661,153, forward strand.
CTCCCATGGGTTTTGTGGGGAATCCATCTTTTTTCCCCCTGCTGCTGCGTTTTCCAGCCGTTGGCCCAGTGTTAATCACGGGTTAAGCAGTGCCGGTGAGTGACTGTCGGCATGTCGAACCCGGCTGCTGCTCTGACACACGTGTCATCAGACAGCTCTGTAATATGATTGAGCTCCTCTCACGTTCCCTCACCGTAGAACCTCACAGAGACACCAGCACACCAGGTGAGGTGAAACAAATGAACGGGCCTCACCAGACTGGAGGCATGGAGTACAGAAGCACCTCATTAGGGAGAAAGTAGGGACTGCTCGTTTGACTAGGTTCAGTCAAACAAGACCAAGGGTTGGACGAACTCGGAGCGGTTTATAATGCAGAAGAGTCAGAGGTCAAGGAAAGAGTGGGACATCATTTAAGAACCCCTTTACTGGTGGAGAAAAATGAGCTAGTGGTTAACTGGTTTCAAGGGACTGGTTCAAAGAAGGGCCCAGTGCCCCCTCCCCACCAGTAGGTCGTCCTTTGCCATAATGATGAACAGCCCAGCAGGTGAGCACTGTTAATGCTAAATGGCTCTCAGTGTTACATCTTAGTCAAATAGGCAGCGCTCCTGCAGAGTGAGAGGCCAGGAGGCGAGCCTCTTCTCAAGGGACTCAGGGGTAGCCATGATAATAAATAGTGTCGCCTAGTACCGCTGTAGATGGACCCATAAAAAACACTATATTGTGGTACACTTTAATAGACTGCTGCAAAGCCAGATAAGAGAGTGAGTGAAACACTCAGCTGTGTATGGGTAGGTAGTTACGTGAAGCAACACACACACACACCCACACACACACACACAAAGACACACACACACACACTTAGTCCCTCGGAAGATGATAGCCCTATCAGCCATATCCTAACAGATCTTATCGTTGTATAATTTAGTCCCTCTGTTCCTCCCAGTAAATATCACATCAGCAGGGAGAATGTGTTTATCTTTAGTTTTTTAAATTGGACAGTCTTCTAGGAAGGAAGAATGGCCCTAAGGAGAGGAGTAGAGGTAGAGGTCATAAGAACGTCAGCAGAAGGAGCGTACCATTTTGATTTTGGAGAGGCAGGCAGACTGACCATGCCGTCTTACTGTTGTGTACGCTTTGGTGCATCAAGCAGCCTCTGTGGTGGTTCGTTCCAGTGAATCATACCGTAATGTTGAACCGCTTCACGTATATCATCAGTACGCTCACGTATATGAGTATGCGTACTTTCATCGTGCTCAACGTGATGGAAAGTGAATTGGTTTTGCTTTGTTCTTGTTTTTTTCTTTATCACTTTTAATCAATCACCTTGGGATTAATGAAAACCAACATATAAATCAAATTGATTATTATTATTATTATTATTATTATTATTATCATTATCATTATTATTATTATTATTATTATTATGACATATATTGCGTCACCTCAATAGACAATGAAGCCAACTTCTGATTGGCTCAATTGTGGAGGGCAGTAATAACAAAAACAACATGCATTCTGTCCTGTAAGACCTGCCTGGTTGATCTCAAAGAAGGGTACCTTCAGGGTAGTCGGACCACACATCCCCGCAGGCCCCTCAGATAAACCCACCCAGAGGGGGCGGGGCCACCCTGTCTCCTCCTCAGAGGGGGAGGCTGGAGGATAGGGTGTCCGCTGGCTCCTCCAGGACAGCACCAGGTGCTGGCTTGGGACCAGGGAAACTGGACAACTGGTTAGAAACTGTACACCCAGACTGAGCCGGACACACAGGCAGACAGACAGAGAGAGAGAAGGGGAGAGAAAGAGATACAGGTAGAGAGAGATAAAGATACAGAGATAGAGATACAGAGAGAGAGTGATAGAGAGAGAGAAAAAAAGGGAGGGAGAGAGATAGAGAGAGGGAGGGAGAGAGAGATAGAGAAAGATACAGTGTGAGGGAGAGAGAGACAAAGGGGAGGAGTAAGAAAGAGAGTGGGGAGTGACAGAGAGGAGAACAGGGAAGGCAGTCCAGAGTGATATCATTAGAAGATGACCCAGGATCGTCTGCTACCTGCAAGCCTAATCAAGCCCGTTGGTACGGTGACCATGCTGAGAAGGTGAGAGGAGGGATGGTTCAAAGGCGGGAAAATGTCACAAGGGCTCTCATCTGTCACTATGTGTGCTGCACCCTAACCTTTCCCCCTGCCATAGGATCACCACTATATACACCTTACAGGAGTGGTAACCTGCCATATGGACACCTTAGACCACTGTGCTATATCTCATAAATATAAATCTTATAGGCTGTATCAATCAGACAGATGATATCTTAATGCTCAGCTACTGTGATGTGAAAACCTGACCACCAGACACCTACATGAAAGCCTTACAGTTAGACTGTATATGTTATACGAACGACTCACAGTCAGGCTGTGTATGCTATATGAACAGCTCACATTTAGGCTACATATGGTATATGAACACCTCACAGTTAGGTATGCTATATGAACAGCTCACAGATAGGCTGTGTATGTTATATGAACACTTCACAGTTAGGCTGTGAATGCTATATGAACACCTCACAGTTAGGGTACATATGCTATACGAACACCTCAGTTACGCTGTGAATGCTATATGAACACCTCACAGTTAGGCTGTGAATGCTATATGAACACCATACCTCTAGACGTCATGCACCACATGAACACAGAGCTGCAATGATTGGCTGAATGAAAACCTTTCCGATAAGATGCTATGTGAACACCTTTTCGCTGGGCTATAAGCTGATGGAAAGGTCAAGCAAATAGATCAGGGTAAGGATCTGGGGAAACCAAGGCATTGTGGAAAGTGATCGCTGATGAATACTGTAGTTACGCTAACTCAGGTTAGGCAGAGAGAGACAGCAAGTGAGTACAGAACATGACCGCGGAAAGATAGTTATTACAACCTGTAATGTCTGCTAACATGACAATACCAGAGGTGACTTATTACGTTGTACAAATGACAAGAGAAACCGGATAGTCAAATAAGGCCCTACAAATAAAATTATTGAGGTGAGAGGCAAGAATGGTCGGAGCAAGTCTGCCCTCTGCTGAAGAGTCAGTGTGTGATACAGCCCTCTGCCAAGAGCCTGGTGCTGTATAGGCCTGTATCAGGGAACACGTCCAATGTGGTACTGTCAGCAGTGCCCAAAGGGGTTGCATTCAGTCAGACGTTTTGCTAAGAAAACAGTCTATACCAAATTCTAATGACAGGGGGTGAACTTCTGCTTAGAGGCAAACATATCACATTATGTTCATGATATTCCCATTTTGGTCTTGTAAGAGACATCTTCTGAAGCGCATCATCCCCCAGATGGATTATGAATTACGAGTGAATAATGACACATCACAGCAGTAGACGCTGGCTTTGTCCTTGACGCTGTCAGGGTGCAGTGAAGCGCGGCCAAACCGAGCTTCTCCCTCCACCTCACGCTCGCTGCCTGCAGGTGACGGCGCCATCCGTCGCACTAATGCCGCCATCTCCAGTGACCTGGATGAGTTATTAAGATATGAAACACATACTGTCACCACCACACTGCCCAGGAAGGCTACACTTTCAGCCCGAGCTATCAAAACATTTTTGGAAGACTTCTCTTACAAAAGGTATTTCAGAAGAATCTAAATTCAATAGAATGAAATATGTTTAAACTGGTTCCACACTCACACACCTGGGTCTGATTATTACATTGCGCTGTTGATGTTGGATAGTGATGGGAACCTTGAGTTCCTTCTGTCTGTGTGAGGGCGAGGAGGACCAGAGCAGTTTGGACCACTAAAGGCCTCATTCATTCAAAGCACAAGTTGAACTCAGCTAAACCCACATGTTGTGGAGTGGCTGCCACCAGCCATTTCCTCCTGAGGTGACTGGCTGCTCCATGTGATCCATCTCTTAGCAGCAGGAGATGGAGATTCCGACCCGTTGCCCCACAACTTCCAAAGAAGGAAATTGGAGGAATCACGAGTGCCAGGAAGCATTCAATTATGCAACGATCAATACACTTTCCGTGCCCTTTTTACTAAATCATCTCGTAGCGTGGGTATGTTAGGGAGATTCAGGATGTTAATCAATAATCAATAATAACATTTGTATAAATAAATATAAGTCTTAACATTGGTTTAAATCATAGTGATAAAAATCACAGTGAATTTATGGATTAATAAAAATTGTTAAAAAATTAAAAATTGTGCATATTCATTCGGAAAAGTAATTCATTATTATTTCAAATAAAATGCAATAAAGATAGTCTCTGGGCCTATTTCAACTATATAAAATACTAGTCGTGATCAATAAAAGTTGATTTGCATGAACAATTGATCACTTTTTCAGACATTGTTTGGCTGAACAAATGCATGGGTATGACTATGTTCAATGGGTAACAGCTAATAAAGCTGTACTGATCACGTGCTCCTCTCTCCAGGAGCTTCACTGAGGGTGTGTGGATGGTCTGCCCCCGTGTGGCCCAACCAGGTTAGCTCTGATCCTTATGGATCACAAGCCTGAGGGGAAGTAAGTGTTTGCTTCGCTGAGGTTGTAAAGCCTAATTATTTGACTTTACACAGTAAAAAGCCATAGGTATTTGGTTCCTCCGTCATGACAAAACCTTCAGAAGAAGTGTCCATAACTACTCATGACATAGATGTACAGTTGAGCAAGGCGTAAAATGGTAAGCTTTTAATTCAAAATACACAATATTTAAAACCCTACACAATGATATGTGAACTTGTTTTAGTGCTGATTAGTATGAGTAGTACCGTAGTAGTAGTAGTAGTAGTAGTAGTAGTAGTAGTAGTAGTAGTAGTAGTAGCAGTTGTAGATTAGTAGTAGTATCAGTAGTAGTAGTAGTATAAGTACTAGTATCTTCGACCAAATACGAACGCTTATCATAGCAATCACAGAGTTCAGTGACATGCGGTGAGGTGCATGGCTGGTGAGGCACAGATGTACAATTGTTAGAACTCAAAAGACTATTCATTTGGCAGCATGCATTTTGACCACTGGTAATGTTTAATATCTCATCAGCATTCCTCTCTCTAACTCACAGGCACACACAGGAACATAATTAGCCTAGAAAGAAGTTTATTTTACAGAGACCAGGGTCGGACGGTGTATAGGGGCGATTTGGGCGACACACTACTGGGAGAAAGAGGATTTTTTGTCAAACCAATTCCAAAGATCCTTAAATATTCCTTTCTCAACAGTCTCTGCCAATTTTATCACAGCAAAAGTAGTTATCAGTGTGCTAGACATAGTATCTGTCATTGTCCAATCATAATCATCAGCTTCAAGTCTTGTTTCAAATGGTCCCGCCTCTCTGGGTGATTTCATTGACGTGGGAAATCGATCAAGCATTCTCCCATTGACTCTCATATTAAGGCCCAATCTCAATTCTCTATCTTACCCCTTCCCCTTGGTTTTGCGCGTTCACGTGAGACCAAGGGCTATCTCAATTCTCATTTCGACCGAGGGGTAGGGCCAAGGGGAAGGGGTACACCCCTTGAAACCAAGTAAGATCGGGAGCTTACTTGAAACCAAGGGGTACCCATTACAATGCGCAACCAGCAACAATCGCGGCCAGATCTCAACGAGAGTCACATAAATGTAAGTAAGTAAGTAAGTAATAAGTATTTTCGGCTGAAATAATTGATTTAAAATTTACGACAGTATTGTTTTGTGCTCTAAACAGTCCTGTACCTATATATTTGCAACCATATTTTTAATCGAAACTTTTTTGAAAATCGATATGCGAACGTTACATTGCTGAGTGCACAACTACACATTTCTCTGACTAGCAATGAACTCCATGCATGTCTAGTTTACTAAACACTATTAGCAGCGAATTCCGTTTGATATCAGTGTAGACAACTAGAGACAAACCGATACGTGCTTTACATATATCGTCCTTTTTCACACAGGAACGCCGGAGGAAACCCAGCAGCTGATATGTTTTCGGCACGAAAACGAGCAGAAATTTCTGAAATCAAAATATGCTAAATCAAAATAAGCTTCAAAGCAAATGTGGGAGTGAGTCATGCGGTCAATGTTGTAGCCATTCATAATTGTAAATAAAGACATGTTGGTTAACAAAGACATTGTTTCTGAACATCAATGAAATTCAAAACCGTATTAACTGAAAAAGATACAAAACACCATGTAGTGTGTATAACAAATTGTCGATATTTTGTCGTCAATGTATGATGACGTAACCGTAACGAGTGTTGTCTCAATTCATAGGGGCATGTAGCCCTTACCCCTCTGTTTCAAGGGCCAATACGTAGGGGAAAGGATAAGATAGAGAATTGAGATTGGGCCTACAACTTTTTTTTCACGGAAAATTACCCTCCAATGCATTTTCAATGATGATTTTGGGACTCGCCCTTACACGCTTGCGTCGTACGTAACACAAGCGCGTTACCGAACCGACATCCTCAACCGGCAAATCCAGTGAGTGAAGTTTTGCGGAGTGTTCGAGTTAGCTTTGCGAGGCAAGGATGAGACGGACGGGCTCAACTAACCCAGGTGGACTTCGTGGCAGACAAAGTTTTTGATGAATACGTTTTAAAGATTGTGAAAGCTCTTGATCCTCGGTCAGTTAATAAATACTTGACTCAATATGCTGCCCCTGTCTTTATGTGGTTGCTGGACATATCTTGTGTCCTGTTTAGCTATTTTACATCATACAACATTAGATTCATGTAAATAATTAATTGTGGAGCTACATCATTTTTGTTTATGGAGTTGCCATCTAGTGGACACAAGACGGACTCTGTATGAGTTAATCATCTAACAACAAATTGATACTGTCATGCTTAAAGTCCATGGTGCAGGTTAAACGCCAATTTCGATTAAAGTGATGGTTCGGAGTAAAATTCACCCTGAGGTAATTTCCACCAATAATCCAGCCAAATACCCCCTCAGATGCATTTTTAGCGACGGTCAATATTTATCAAGTTTAGGGGTATAAGCCGAATGGCTTAGTATTGGAGTGCCCGGTACACTGTGTATATCTCGTAAATTACCCCACTATGCATGGATTGTTACCCAACTTCTGTAGTAGTACATATATGGTCTGTACTCACAAAACGAGGCATTTTAAAGTTTGTAAGTACACCAGGAGTTTATTTAAAAGAACACTTTCCTCTTCAAAACTCACATGTGTAAGGAAAAGGTTAGTGAATTCAACACTCCATCGAAATGTATTGACAACTGGAATAATTGAATACCTGAAATTAGATGGAGTGTTGAATTCACTAACTTTTTCCTTACACTTGTGAGTTTTGAAGAGGACTTTTACGAACTTATCCGGAAAGACGGAAGAGACGTCGACGCAGCGGTAGCCTTAGCAACAGCTAGTTGAAGCTATCAGAAAAGTGCTCTTTTAAATAAACTCCTGGTGTACTTACAAACTTTAAAATGCCTTGTTTTGTGAGTACAGACCATATATGTACTACTACAGAAGTTGGATAACAATCCATGCATTATTAGTGGGGTAATTTACGAGATATACACAGTGTACCGGGCACTCCAATACTAAGCCATTCGGCTTATACCCCTAAACTTGATAAATATTGACCGTCGCTAAAAATGCATCTGAGGGGGTATTTGGCTGGATTATTGGTGGAAATTACCTCAGGGTGAATTTTACTCCGAACCATCACTTTAATGATAAAGCACTCACAATATGTATATAAAGTTAAAAATGTCCAAAATGGTCCGTTTTTTTGTAGTTTTTGGTATTATTTTTAATGCAATTCGGCGATGACGTCACATGGGGGAGACGTGGTGGAAGGTAGCCTCAGCCTTGTACTAGAACTATGGCGTCTAACTGGGATGAGGAAGAGGTGGCAAGACCCGCAAGACCCACAATTAACATTTATGATGGCCATATAGGCCCAATCTCAATTCTCTATCTTACCCCTTCCCCTTGCCCCTTCCCCTTCCCCTACGTCTTGGCCCTTGAAACAGAGGGTTAAGGGCTAGGGGTAAGAACATGCCCCTATGAATTGAGACAACACTCGTTACGGTTACGTCATCATACATTGACGCCAAAATATTGCCAAAATATTTGTTATACACACTGCATGGTGTTTTGTATCTTTTTCAGTTAATACGGTTTTGAATTTCATTGATGTTCAGAAACAATGTCTTTGTTAACCAACATGTCTTTATTTACAATTATGAATGGCTACAACATTGAACGCATGACTCTATCCCACATTTGCTTTGAAGCGTATTTTGATTTCAGAAATTTCTGCTCGTTTTCGTGCCGAAAACGTATCAGCTGCCTTGTTTCCTCCGGCGTTCCTGTGTGAAAAAGGACGATGTATGTAAAGCACGTATCGCTTTGTCTCTAGTTGTCTACACTGATATCAAACGGAATTCGCTGCTAATTGTGTTTAGTAAACTAGACATGCATGGAGTTCATTGCTAGTCAGAGAAATGTGTAGCTGTGCACTCAGCAATGTAACGTTCGCATATCGATTTTCAAAAAAGTTTCGATTAAGAATATGGTTGCAAATATATAGGTACAGGACTGTTTAGAGCACAAAACAATACTGTCGTAAATTTTAAATCAATTATTTCAGCCGAAAATACTTACATTTATGTGACTCTCGCTGAGATCTGGCCGCGATTGTTGCCGGTTGCGCATTGTAATGGGTACCCCTTGGTTTCAAGTTCCATATCCATACACAACATTCCTCCCCGAAAACCTTTAACCTCATCCATTTCTTTTAAATCAAAACAATAGTGTTTACTTACATTTACCAAACATTGTCAGTCCAGCTTCAACCATAACAAAAAATCCTCTGTATCTTTTACAAGATAACTTCATTAACTCATTACATCTCAATATGTCAAACGTTCAGGTGCTCGCCTGATTCTCTGTGGTCGGGTGCTGACTGGTTCATTCACAATTTCATTTACTTCCTCTCCTTCCAGTTCAAGACCGGGTACAATCTCTGTTTCAGGAGGATCATACAATTGTTCTGGAATTACCTCATCATTCTCAGTATTTGTGCATTCACCTGAAATCTTAGTAGCAATCAGTTGATCAATGTGCTTCTTGCTTATTTGTCCATCTATGTTTACCAGGACCCAGCACTCGTTCAATTACACCATGTTTCCATTTCTTTCCTTCCCCTCCCCGGAAATTCTTAACCAGCACTGCTTGGTTTGGCTTTAACATTCTCACACGGGTTTGGTTGTTTTTCACATTTGCTTGTTTTTCTTGCATTTGCACAGAAAACTTTGGTGTCACTTGTGACAACGTGGTTCTGACATTTCTCTTTAGGAACAACTGAGAAGGAGTTTTCCCTGTAGAGGAACATGGAGTGTTTCGGTAACTGAATAGAAAATTATCTATGCAGTGTTGTAATGATCGCCCAGAATCTTTCTGTTTATCCAGTGACTGCTTAAAAGTTTGGACCAACCTCTCAGCTAATCCATTGGAGGCTGGACTGTATGGGGCAGACTTGATATGTTTAACGCCATTCGCTTCCAAAAATGTTTCAAACTCTTTTGACACAAGCTGTGGGCCATTATCTGAAACAACCCCTTGGGGGAGCCCATAAGCTGCAAGACTCCTCATAGCTTCAACAGTAGCTGTAGCAGTGGTACTTGTCATTAATTTCAACTCCAACGTGAATATGCATCACTAACCAACAAAAAATTGCGTTTCCCTTTTTCTGCGAAATCTATGTGAATTCGCTCCCATGGCAGCTCTGGCCATTTCCACGGGTGCACGGGTGCTTTGTTAGGTGCATGTCTGTTGTTTTGACAGGTAGGACAGCTATCAACCATGGCTTCAATTTCATTATCCAAACTGGGCCACCAAAAATGGCTTCTAGCTAAGGCCTTTGTCCTAACAATGCCCAAGTGCTCTTCATGTAATTCCTTCAACATCTGAGGTCTCAATGATGTAGGCATTATTACTCTTAAACCCCACAAAACACAATCTGCTTCTACTGTAAGTTCATCACGTCTGTTCCAGTATGGTTTTAAATCACCTTCACTCACATCTTTTGGCCATCCGGCTTGTGTTAGATGGCTCACTTTGGTAAGTATTTTGTCTTTGTCTGTCTCTTTCTTTATGTCTTTTGCTGACACAGGGATTGATTCTAACCACGACACTCTGAATTTAGGGTTGCTTTGTGGCGCCTCTTTCTGCAAAGGTAAACGCGATAACCCATCAGCATTGGTGTGCTCTAAGGAGGCTTTGTAGACTATGTCATATTGATATGCTGACAGCAATAAAGCCCATCTTTGTAAATGTGCAGCAGCTAATGCTGGTACCCTTGTCTTTGGTCCCAAAATTTTCACCAGTGGCTTATGATCAGTGACCAAAACAAATTTCCTGCCGTAGAGATAATCCCTGAATTTTTGTACACCAAAAATGATGCCTAACGCTTCCTTCTCAATTTGTGAGTAGTTTATCTCTGCTTTACTCAAGGGATAAGCGTATGCTATCGGTCTTTCACTACCATCTGTCATTTGGTGTGATATCACTGCTCCTAAACCATACATTGTAACAAATTACTGTAAAAATACTTGATATTTTGCACAGTAGTGTACCGTTTTCTATTAATACAGTTGAATACTGTTAATTCTGATGTTTTTGAGGAACAAAATATTAACGGTAAGCTCCTGTAAAATCTTACGGTAAAAAGCAGTATTTATTTATTTTTTACAGCAAGCTACATATAATTTTACGGTATAATATAGTATTTTTTTTTCTTTTTCAGTTAACTTTAAATCAGACTTGATCTTCGGTCCGTTTAATAGTTCATCTGAGCAAAATAAAAAAATTAATGAAATTAAAAATAGGCCTACCCATCAGTGTTTTTATTTGATATTGAGGACACAATAACAAGAAGACGAAGGATTAGTTTTCATCCGGACACCGAAAACCCCACACTGGACGGAGCACCTGAAGGCATCACCTGCTGCTTTCTTCACTGTTCTCTCGTCAACTGCGCAGCGGACCCACAGCCATCCTGTCCCCGTGGCTTTCTTAGAAAGGTAAATACAATCTTGCAAAATTCAGCATAATGTGAATTGTGTGATTGTGTGTTGGATTAATATTTTAGTGACTATTTTTTGCCGAAAAGATTGAGTCAAAACTACGTGCCGCACGCTAGCATACGTTACTCTCATTTAGCAACTTTTTATGTGGACACAAGTTTAGCTTTCTGTTGAAGCACATTACTTAAATTAGCATAAATTGGCTTGGACATTTTATTTGTTGTAAGATCTAATTAAGGTGGGCTACAAGGTTTTTTTTTTTTTTACTATCTGTTGTTTTACTTTTTCAAGTAAAACGATTTATGGGAGTTCATAGAGAGACGCTTGTTAAGATAACAAGTAGCTTCAAATATGCACTAATGTAATATACAGTAGCTAAAAGTTAGTTGACTACTTGTTGATGTAGTGATTTTTTTTTCTTGAGAGTATTTTAAAGATTATTTTGCTGTGAAGGCCTGTAGTGAAAACATGATAACTTGCAACATATGTGGTAAAGCCTGCAGGAATACATTTGCACATGTCAGGCACATGCGGACTCATAGTTGTCTGCCTAATGCGTCTTTCAAGTGTGGTTTCCCTGAATGCACAAGAGCTTTTTCTAAGTTTTCAGCCTTTCGCTCTCACACTCATCGCCATAAATATGTAAAGAATGTAACTAAACTGGATAATGCAGGAGATTTAACATGTCATATGGACTGCTGTAGTACAAAATGTGAGGATATCCGGGGTCTTCTTTTGCACCTGAAAAGTCATATAACTGATGGCAAGACAGTCTTGTGCCCTTTCAGACAATGTGACAAAAAATTTACAGTTAAGTCAACATTCACATCGCATGTGTCCCGAAAGCATAAAGATTACGCTGAAGGAAGTCTAGTTGAGTCCATAGCAAGTACAAGCAGCACCAGTGATCGGAATGATCGGAATGATACAGCAACATGTTTGTTGTTGTAGGTCATAATGATGATGGCCTTGTAGTGGGAAAAATCAAAAAGGCTGTCATTCATAAGAATTCAGCTGTGTACTTCATCACTGAGGTATATCAGGCTATTCGTCATCCAGAGATGAATGCTTACCACACTTCACCAATGCAGGAAGCCTACTACTGTGTCAGTCAAGCAGAGCTCCTTGATCACTACCCACTGCCTGAGTATTCAGTTTGGGGTATGTCTTTGCTAACTCTTCATCATTCTGTCCCAACATTTTAGATTCATTTCATCCATTGCCGATGAAATAAAGGTCATCATCCTCAAGACTTTGCCAAATTTGTCTGAGGATACTCAAAAACAGATCACAGCACTTGAAATCTCGGGTGTGGAATCAACAGAGGACCTCAAATATGTGCAGCAGGATGACCTCAGAGATCTCTTGCCTGTTATCCAGCAAAGGAAACTTCTGGAGGCATTCAAGATGGGTAAGTATTATCAATATAGTATTTACCTGTCCAGTTAAAGCTGCAGTACTTAGTCAAAAACAAGACAGTTTACACTCAGCTGACATATGGAATGGGCACAGAATGAAGTAGTGATTTGGGCTGGCCACAGACTATAACATTTCTATTATTGTGCTGTAGATTTAAGTCTATTCAAAACAATAAATGGAATTGCCATACAATTTCACAATCTCTAGTGTTTATGATATGAGTTTGCATGCATATGTGGTAAATATTGTGAAATAGTGATGATAATAATATTTTTTATTTCCATGTGTTCTAGAATCTACTACAGTCACACTTGATTTACAAATCTTGCCAGATGACTCGTCAAATACAAGTCTGACTTCGCTCTCTAGTCTATTGCCTCGCTCTTCATCTTCAATGTCCAGCGTTTCATCCCTGTCAAGCTCTTCAGAACCATCAACACCATGTACTTTGCACAGCCTAAGACAATCAGCCAACATATCCAGTAAGTGGCATGAAACCTTCGAAGTCCCATGGAATAAAATGCCAGAGGAGGTGCAGTCAGCCATTGCCAACAGCAAGAGACCTGCTCCTGACAAGCGACGCCAGATGATACGAATTCTTGTTGATAAAATAAGAAGGTACAAGGTTAACCCCACACGCAGTGAATGTCTTGTCATCTGCCAAAACATTGTCAAGCAGTACCCCAGTAGTTTTGCTGATATGACAACAGGAGGTGCCATCATTGCTGGTGGTTTTACGTCACTCCTTTCTCAAGTGAAAACGCGAATTGAGAACATAAACCGTGCAGGAACATTGAAACGACACCGAACATCAAGACGGTCTGGACAACTGCAGAGGCTAACTGATTCTTATGGATGCACACAGTTTCAGCCGGACCCTCCACCTGAAGAAACCAATGAGACAGTGGAGCAGAAGCGGCAACAATTGGTGAACATCTACAGGCAAGAAGGTATTCAAGGTAGTGAGAGGGCAGAAGTGATAAACTTCATGAAAACAACATTCTGTCTTCAGCGTAACCACATCATTCAGACTCCAGCACCTTCCATTGAAGACTTAAGAATCCAGTGGCCCTACCTTTTTACTCCAAGGGGTCTCTACAGTCACTTTGAGTTACTAACTGACATCAGCGTTCTGCGTGCCTTGGAGCTATCCATTGAAGAATGTGGACAAGGAATAGAGAAGTATTTAAGGACAAAACTGAAGAACAAAGATGTACAGTCTGAAGATGGGGAATTGACTCTTTGCATCATCCAGTTACTGATGGCCTACTTTGATGAGAGAACAGAGGGACTGATACTCTTAGCTGATGTAAGTTTTGTTTAGCAATATGTCTTGTGTCTACAATGACTGTATATGCAATTCCATTCTTAATTTGGATACTGTTGTCCATGTTCTACAGATGTCTGCCACAGCAGCCTTGCACAGAGCGCACCTTGACCCTCCCAACCAGTCCACGACTGATTCTACTGGGTAAGTGTCATAAAAGCATGACATGGAGTATAGAACAAAGTCAGTCTGTCTTTCTGTGTCTCCATCTGTCTAATTTCTCTTTCTGTATCTGTCTCCTAAACTTAAGTTTTATCGTTGTCTGTCATGGATGTAGTTCTCTCATCAATATTTTTGCTATCTCAAGTTGTGGAAACTAATGATTTGCAATAAGATAATTTATGATACTTGATATAAAGACAGTAGAAAATGTGTGGATAGGTGTTGCACACTTGAACAGAACTACTGTAACTTTTTATGTTCTGTCTTCAGTGTGTTATTCTGCAAAATACACAGACATTGCAATATATACATCGAACACATTTCTGTCCAGCTTTCCTACTAGTACTACAGTTCAATGTGTGTGTGTGTATTGACCTAAAACACCAGTTAAACAACAAAAAATAGCTTTAATGCCACACAAACACATCAAGTTTCACAAAACATTACTGTTAAAAACTAAAACAATCTATAATGGGTGGCTTTTTCTGTGAAGTTCTTATCCTCATGTAAGGCCTTTATACCCATATTTGTTTTCCATAACTGTTGTCTACATCAGTTGCTGGTGACGGAGTCACATTGGGACATTGGATGATCAGCATCGAAAGCCAGGTCATCTGTGAAGGCATCCAAAAAACCTTCATCACAGGGCTTGCTGCAGTTTTCGCAACATACTATGTGTTCAACCTGCAATACCAAGAAGAAGCTGCAAGGACACTGGAGTTTGTTCAAAGGTAAACTTCTTCCAGAAATATTGTTTGAGTATGTTACCCCTCTTTCCAGCTCTGTTCAGAAATATTGAATTGTCATTTATTATAAGCCATGATGCTATTTTAACTTTTACAGTTGTTGCACCTACCACACATCACACACACATCAAAGCATAGCCTGCTTCCTTTTGGCACTCATCTTAATTAAGGAATGGGGCTACTCAGACTGGCCATGTCACTCTATGTGGTGCTCTCATTGAGCAATGTGTCCTTCGCTAACTGCTCTTCTTAAGTTGGCAATAGACACCATGGTTGAGGAGCCTGAAATGTCAGTCTTCAAAAAGTATCTATATGTTGAACTTTGCAAAGATAACAATGTGTCCTAATGCCACCCTCAAATCAAAGTTTAATAGATACTGCAATCATGGCAACAGCTGATCTGTTGTAATCCTGAATCATTAAAGTTTTGTTTCTCATACAGTAAATAGTTTATCAAAATGAGATCATTCTTTCATAATTATGAGACACAGGGTCATTATCATAAAAGACTAATAATTAAATTAATTAATTAAATATTTTTTTATTCAGTTAATGTGATAGGGTTCCATATTAATTGCAAATGATCCTTACTTACGATGCCTAATATCTTATATACTTTCTCTATTATTACATTTTAGGCGACTCATTGGGATTAATCCTGAGAGGGGAAGAAAGACCGGCCAGGGGAAGGTGGTGTCAAAGAAGACGGGGAAGCTGGTCCACAAAAAGTCAACAGCGGTGAATCCCCATGTGGCCACTTTACTAAAAAATTTGATTGACTTTGAGTGGGGCTTTATTTAGCCATTATAGTTCAGTCCATCTGTCTCAGATGTCCAGGTTCATTTTTGGACCCACCATTGTTGAGAGCCTGTTTGATATGTTTAATTGTTATTGTTAATGGAATATGTGTAATTAAGTTAGCTTTTACTTAATTTTCTTAGCTGCTATGCATTTGATGCAGTGACTTTAACCCAATTGTTGTCTTTGGGTGAAGGGAGGTAGGAGGAAGGAAAAAAACTACCAGTAAGGTTAAATGAAGTTGAATTGGCTGATAATTTTTACTCTATGCTTTGCAAACAGTCAAACCAGACCTTGTCAGTTTTGACCTGGGGAGGAAAATACAAAGTTTAATGAATGTATTGTTAGTCATCACTTGTCATAGCTCAAGAAAAAATTCTGACAATGAAGTATTAATGGTGTTTTTATGGATTTTGTATACTGAAAATGTTCAGCTTTAATAAATGCCTAATGTTGTAAGGCCATCTCTTGTCTGAGCCATTTCTGTTATAGCTATTTTCATTTATTATTATTATTATTATTATTAGTAGTAGTAGTAGTAGTAGTAGTAGTAGTAGTAGTATTTTTTTACAGTAATAAGTTGTTAATGGAGAATACTGTAGGAACTGTAAAATAACAGTATAATTGCAACCAAAGAGCTTACAGTATAATACTGTAATGATTATTTTCCATACAGCACAGTACTGTAATATTTTTACGGTACTAAACTGTTGTTGTAGATCACAGTAGGTATACTGTAGAATAACAGTTTCAAGCTGGCAACTGTAGCTGCCAGTACTTTACTGTAATTTAACAGGAAATTTTGTTACAGTGTAGGCACTAGCATCGCAAGCCAGTAAAATCGGCAATTGTGGGTCGAAGTGTGTGAGAACTCTAGATGACGCCAACTGTGATTTAGCTTTCTCAAACGCTGCTTGACATTGGGTGGACCGGTTCCACTGACTGTCCTTCTGTAGCAACACTGTCATTGGTTTGATAATGGTTGAGAGATTCTCAAGAAACTTCCCATAGTAGGTCATTAACGCTAAAAATGCCCTAAGCTCTGTGACATTTTTAGGAACTGCAGCGTTGACTATCGATGTTACACTTGGCTGACTGAAGCTACATTTGTCTCTGTTCACCCGTATGCCTCTGTCTTCTAAGCATTGCAAAACCTGCTCGACATTTTCCCAGTGTTCGGCTTCGTTTGACCCCGTAATCAATATGTCGTCAAGGTAGCATAGAACTTTTGGTAAACCCTGAAGGATCTGATCCATAATAGGTTGGAATATAGCTGGCGAACTAGCTATTCCATAGGGTAACCTGTTCATTTGGTAAAGCCCTTTTGGTGTATTAATGGTCAGGTACTGCTTAGAGTCGTCATCTAGCTCCACCTGCTGGTAAGCTTGGGTAAGATCTAGCTTGGTGAAGTATTTTCCCCCAGCTAACTTGGCAAACAGATCCTGTGTTTTAGGAAGAGGGTATTTGTCTACCTCTAACCATGGATTTATGGTTACCTTGTAGTCACCACACATTCTGACATCACCGTTCGTTTTTGGTATGCACACAATTGGGGTTGCCCATTCACTGTACTCCACTGGAGTGCAAACTCCCATTTCCTGTAATTTGGCTAATTGTTTGTCAACAGCGGCACTCAGTGCATAAGGCACTGATCTAGTTTTGCAGAATTTTGGATTGGCATTTTCCATGACTCTTAACTTTGCTTTCGCACCTGAAATGACCCCACGATCTGCATTGAACACAGGAGGGTATTTCTCAATCATCTCTGAGATAAGATCAGTAACTGGTAAGTGATTCACCCTAGACCAGTCTAAACGCAGGTGCTGAATCCAATTTCTACCCATTAGTGTTGGACCACTTCCTTTTGCCACTAACAACGTCAGTTGTTTTGTTTGCTCACCACACTGTACTTTCACTTGAATTTGACCCATTAGTACAATTGGCTCTGAGGAGTACGTTTTAAGACGCACATCACATGGCTGCAGTTTACACTTTTTAAACCGCTGGTTGTACAGCTTCTCTGACATTACACTCATTGCTGCACCTGTGTCAACTTTCACCTTAATCTTAAGACCATTGCATCTCACCATTACCATATATGGCTTCACATACTCACTGTCACCTTTCACTGTAAACAGTTCATAGTCCTTTGTGACCCCTGTTAATTCAGTGTCTGCACAGTTCTCAGCTCCAGGAGGATGTCCTGGCGCGTATGTTGCTCCCTCCGAAGGCGATGCTGACCGTTGGCTCCGCGTTGCACTTGTCCCCTTGTCTGGCAGTTCTCTCACGACGTAGAGGGTGTCTCGCTCGGCTGGGGCGCTCCTCGTTGACACTCGCTGTCCGCCGCTGTGCTTGCTGGATTCCTTGGTTCTGCATGCTCGCTCCAGATGCCCTTTCTTGTTGCACGCTCTGCACTGGAAATCTTTGTATCTGCAGTTGTCAGGCGAATGCCCTTCTTGCTGGCAACGGTAGCACACGTTGTATCCACCGCTCGTCGCATTTGGCTTTTGTTTCCACTCAGATTCTTTTTGGCGCGCGTGAGCCTTCACTTTGTAGCTGCTCACGCTGTCGGTTCTTAACGGTGTTTGCTGAATCGTTTTCAGACTGCTCGTGGTGGACTCAAAATTGTGCACAATGTCCATGACTTTTGCCCACTTCAGCTTTTCTCCATATGCAGCACTCAACAGCTTAGTTCGTAGCTCTTTCCTGTCAATTCCATAAACTAGCTGGTACCTTAGCTGCTCATCCAACTTGTCACCGAACTCACAGGTTGTTGCATGTCCTTTTAGCGCAGCCACATATTCAGCTACAGTCTCTCCATTTTGCTAGCCTGGCTGACGCGTCCACATCTCGATGAGATGGTGGTCTGGGAACTAGGTGTGCATTTTCTCGTATTTGAGGCGTGGTTTACGAATGCCTAGAGCCGTTTATTGGGCGCTACGAATGTCTATCAAATGGCGTCTGGTTCTTCACATGCTGCTTTGCGCGCGATTCATAGCCAATTGCTACTAAAAATTAGCTACTAAAATTACATTAATTGCTACAAAAGCTACTTAATACACTTTCTAAGGCTGCATCGAACGGTAACGTTGTGTCCGCTGCCATGTTGGATTCACACGCTACAAGCTTCGGTGTCGCGCATAGACGTCTTCATCGTCTTGCTGCCCCCCGTTCTGTGATTGGTTCCCTAACTCAGGGGAAAATAAGGGCGGTGGTTTCCAGGCTGTCTTTGCAGTGAGAATGAAATCGCGCGCAAAGCAGCATGGGAATTCCCAGGCTACCATTTTGCTGCTTTCGAACACGGAATGAGTAACGTTCACTTAACACGTTTTTCTTCGGCACATAGAATTCCCTCAGTGCTTTTAATACGTCCTCTAATGTGCAGTCAGACAGCTTTTTCATTGCTAGCAAGTCTGTCAGTAATGAGAAAGTCTTTGCACCTACCACGGATAAGAAAACAGCCCTTTGTTTCCCTTGCTCTATGCCGTTGGCTTCCAGAAACTGTGCAAATCGTTGCTCATACGTTTTGAAACTTTCATTGCTTTCGTCGAAGCACAAGCCCGTCTCGCTGCTGTACACTGCCATCGTTGTGCTAGCTTCTTCTGCTAACTTCACCGTCGTTCTAGCATCTTCGTCCTGCTTCCAAAGTCGTGGTTACTTATTCCACACCTCGTCGCCAGTTTGTTGTGTCCGAGTGAGGGCACGCATACACATTGAAGGAGGCGGACATGGAAGTGCTGATGAATATAAACTTGACTTTATTAACTGACTGTCTGTGTCTCCTTGCGGTACAGACGTAAACGTTGAATGGGGGATCTCTACCTTGTATAGCCCCCGCCTAAACGCATGGCATTATGGGAAGTGAAGTTCCATATCCATACACAACACCCTTGGTCTCACGTGAACGCGCAAAACCAAGGGGAAGGGGTAAAATAAAGAATTGAGATTGGGCCAGAATTTTGAACCAGTAAGACGTGCGAAGGCGAATGAAGAAATGTGTGATTATGTTGGGAAACTACCCATAGAAAAAACAACCGTTCAAACTTATATCAGAAGTGGCGCCTGCCCTGTCGGCGACTCGCTACCACAAAGTGTTTGTCCGTGTTTTGGTTTTACCATCGTGTCACTGTTTTGAACGCAAGAATCACACGCAATATTTCGGGATTTAAAGTGCACACGTTTGGACTTATGTGGTTAGTTATATGGAGTGGATTTATTTGCATGAAGTTACAAGGCTTTGGAGTATCTGACCCAGCAGCAGTCGTCTCCTACAGCATCGGTGAACTCTACAGCATTTGGGATACAATGGCAAACTGTGGCCATCCACGCTTGGATTTACCTCCGGAGTTAAAGCAAAGGAAAAGAGGCCGACGGTGAGGAACAGGCTCAGGAGGCACAAGCCTGTCCTACCATCTGTGATTATGGGCAATGTGCGCTCCGTAGTCAACAAAGTTGATGAACTTGCAGCGCTTGTGAAGTATGATCGGCTGTACCGACAGTGAGCCTTCTCTGTTTTACGGAGTCATGGCTTACGGACAGCGTTACGACGGGATACATAATGGATGGCTTCACCGTGATCCGACCTGACAGAGACCCGATGAATTCAGGCAAGAAAACTGGGGGAGGTGTTTGCCTGTACGTGAACAAACAATGGTGTCACCCTGGACACATCGCCGAACAGCAAAGAGTGTGTGACCAAAACATTGAATTGCTGGCGGTGAGTTGCAGACCTTACTATCTCCCTCATGAATTCTCCAATGCCATTGTCATTTTGGTGTATATTCCACCAACTGCCAATGCCAAACTGCCAAGAAGTAGCTCACAAACTGCAAAGCCACACTCTGGACGC
Organism: Urophycis tenuis; assembly: GCA_036785325.1. Classification (NCBI taxonomy): domain Eukaryota; kingdom Metazoa; phylum Chordata; class Actinopteri; order Gadiformes; family Phycidae; genus Urophycis; species Urophycis tenuis. The sequence continues at coordinate 4,681,491 of JAXIVH010000015.1, forward strand.
TCTCAGTGGTGATTTTTAACCATTGTACTCTCTCAGCCCCACTTCCATCGTTCAGGCAGTTTGTCAACTGCCCCACGAGATGTGGCAAGACTATTGACTTATTTTATGCCAATATTAAGGACAGTTACATGTCCACTGCCCTCCCTCCACTCAGCAGGTCGGACCATAACCTGGTGCTCCTGTCATCCAAATTGTCACGTAAAAATAATACAAAATACACCACCTTGGCCAGTAAACTGCCTATATCAACAAAGTCAGTGCATGTATGGTCTAAGGAGGCATGCGCGGACTTACAGGAGTGTTTTGAGTGTACGGACTGGTGGAAGACCAATGGGGCTGATGTTGTGGCTGATCGTTTTACTGACTGTTAATTTATGTACAGACTTGATCATCCCGTGTAAAACGATCAAAGTATTTATTTATCAAAGTTTATAATTACACATGTGAATAGATAATATTTCATCACAAACTGGCCCCACGTCTCTTGCATTTCATTGAGACAAAACGCAGACAAGTTTATGTTACACTTGGCTATCTCTAAATCTATGTATATATCTATCTATCTAGGCTATCTCTATTATATATGTGACACTGTCACTCTCTCACTACTCGTCTCTCTCAATGGTATCAAGGTGGGCTTTTGTCTGGAGTCCCCTATGTGACGTCAAACAATGCATTGTGGGAGAACTAAGAATCATCGCTAACATATCACCTACTTTTCCTTATTATATTTTTTTTTTGTGATACCCTACAACATCAAATACAATGGATAACTGTTTCAATGTTTATTACCAACTAGAAAATTGCCAGAAAATAAAAAAAAAGATAACCTGCACCATGGGCTTTAATGCACCTATTGAATGGGTCACCTTAATCATCATCAGTAAAATTGCCCCCCCGCCACTGCAAGAGACAATGAGAGAGGAAATGTGCTCTGCACTGTCTCTCATCTTTTTTTTTTTTTTTAATTAAATTGAAAACCATTTGTGGTCTTACCTTTATTTGTATATGAAGTCCATACGTCTATCCTTTCGCACGAAAAGCTGTTACTTATCTTTTCTCAACAAAAGCATGTACAGCTCTACAGAGTTGCCTCGACTAGAAGAGCTTGCACTCATTTTTACCACGACATGCCAGCTCCTGTTTGGCTGAGAAGCAGGTTGCGTGGATGATGAGGTCTTTTAAAATCCCTCGGGTTTCCTTTACTTTAGCATTGAGGATGCTGATGTTTAGTCTCCGTTGCGCATTCAATGCCAAATCGATCCTTGGGGTTCCAAACGATAACAATCTGGCTTTGAATGTGAGTGGTCGGTCTTTCATGTTTGTTGAGGCTCCTTGGTAGATTTTTCATGTCACAATATCCCGAGTTAATCAAGACCTTATTACTGGTTGAGAACAAAAAGGCAATGAACGCAATAAAGGCTGTTTCTGGCGGGACGGCTACACAGCTGATCTTTTCGGGTGTAGCACTCCGTTTGAAAAGAGCCAATTATCTTCCGTCCCGTAGTTTGAAGTAAATCTTTTAGCACCGGCATTGTCTTCCATTGGTTATCACCTCTGTTCGGATGGTGCAGTTTTGATGTTTAAACTCAGCTATATAATCCTCCATCTTGGGAGTCCGATGAAGAAGAGCAGAAAAATAAAAACAACAACAACAACAACAACAACAACAAAAACCGTTGTAGCGCACCTGACTTGGCGTGCTGATCGTCATTGTGCTGAAATTGGACTTTTCAACTCTGCGCAGATAGTCCATATCGGCGGTAACGAGCGTCTGCCGGCTCACGTACGCCCCCTTCAGGGTGCGGCAGAGCACTGTCTGCCTCACCTTGTGATTTTTCTCTGCAGTTTTTGTCCGATCAGCGTGTAAAATTATGTCACACAATTTTGTCCCCCATTACCCGTCACCACCCAAAAATCTTTCTGCAAACATTATTTTGGTAACGCACTGAAAAACAGAAACGGGCACGCGCCACACAACCCAGTTTATAAGGGACTGCGCGTTCAGAGGTGAGGCTCGGTTCGTCGCTGCCGCGCCTCAGGTCTCTGCCTGGATTTGATCGGGAAATGTGCAAATTCAGCAATTTTTACTTACGAACATTTTTAAGTCATTGAAATCAAGCAGAGAATACATTTATAAAAAAGATCAGTGGACAAATATTAATATATATTTTGTCCTCAACCCTGAGAGAAGTTGAGAACATTGTCAGAGCAGCTTGATTCTGAAGGAAGAGAACTCACGCACCATCTCACTCCTGAGTGTGGAGGGCAATGTGTTTTTCAGCATTGTTGCCCAACGCATGACAGAGTTCTTCCTGAAGAATGCATACATTGACACCTCTGTGCAGAAGGGGGGATCCCAAAGGTACCAGGATGCATAGAGCACACGGGAGTTATCACTCAGCTCATCCGGGAGGCCCGGGAGGGCAGTGCTGGCGGTTTTGTGGCTTGACCTGTCCAATGCCTATGGGTCAATTCCTCACAAACTGGTGGAGACCTCACTTGAACGGCATCATGTTCCAGGCAAGATCAGGGACCTGATACTGGACGATTACAACTGCTTCAGTTTGGGAGTCACCTCGGGAACAGTAACATCAGCATCACATCGGCTGGAGAAAGGCATAATCACTGGGTGTACAGTCTCAGTGATTTTGTTTGCCTTGGCCATGAACATGCTCGTTAAGTCAGCAGAGGTGGAGTGCAGAGGACCGCTCACCAAGTCAGGTGTACGGCAGCCTCCCATCAGAGCGTTTATAGATGACCTGACAGTTACCACAACATCACTTTCAGGCTGTAGGTGGGTTCTCCAAGGCGGTGAGGGGCTCATCAATTGGGCGCATATGGGCTTTATGCCTGCTAAGTCCCATTCCCTGGTGGTGAAGAAGGGGAAGGTCACAGACAAGTTCCGGTTCTCGCTGGGAGGTGTCCAGATTCCATCGGTCTCAGAGGAGCCAGTGAAGAGCCTGGGAAAGATCTTTGATGGCACCTTGAGGGACAAAGCAGCGCTCAAGGCGACCAGCAGAGAACTGGGAACCTGGCTAGTGGCAGTGGATAAGTCAGGGCTGCCTGGTAAGAATAAAGCATGGATATATTAGCATGGCATCCTGCCACGCCTCTTCTGGCCACTACTGGTTTATGATGTCCCACTAACCACCATTGAGGGCTTCGAGAGTAGGGTAAGTGGCTTCCTTCGCAGGTGGTTGGGCCTACCAAGAAGCCTCAGCAGCATAGCCTTGTATGGGCATAAGAACAAGCTGCCAGTAGTCTGTCGGAGGAGTTCATGGTTACCCGTGCAAGAGAAGTGCTGCTGTACAGAGGCTCGAGTGACACCAAAGTCTCCTCAGCTCGGATTGAAGTGCAGACTGGTCGGAAGTGGAGAGCCCAGGAGACGGTTGAGCAAGCTGAAGCACGGCTGCGCCACGGTGTTCTGGTGGGAGCAGTTGCGACAGGCCGGGCAGGGATTGGGAGCAACCCAGGACCTCAGTACAACAAGGCCCAGGGGAAAGAGAGGTGGCAGCTTATCCAGGAAGAGGTTCGAGCAGGATGGAGGAGATCCGCTCGAGCAGGATGGTTGGGGTTAGACAACAGGGGGCGTGGACTAGATAGGAGCAGACACTGGATCGGAAGATTTCTTGGTCAGAGCTTTGGAAGGCGGAGCCGCTCCGGATAAAGTTTTTGATCCAGTCAGTCTACGACGTCCTCCCCAGCCCATCCAACCTCTTCTGTTGGGGTCTGGCAGAAACACCTGCTTGCCCTCTGTGCCACAGGAGAGGATCACTGGAGCACATCCTAAGCTGTTGCCCGAAAGCCCTGGGTGAGAGGCGCTACCCGGTGGCGCCACGACCAGGTGCTGAAGGTGATAGCAGATACCACCTGCTCAGGGATCTCACTCAGCAAGCAGCAACAGCCAGCTAGGCATTCAATCACCTTTGTTAGAGCTGGAGAGAAGCCACAACACCGCCCAAGCCAAACAGGGGGGCTCCTGACAACAGCTAGGTACTGGCAGCTGAAGGTGGACTTGGGAAAACAGCTTAAATTCCCAGAGACCATCGCAGTGACCACACTTAGGCCGGACTTGGTTCTCATGTCAGAATCAACAAGGCAGGTGATACTGCTGGAGTTGACTGTGCCCTGGGAAGACCGGATGGAGGAGGCGTTTGAGAGGAAGAGGGCCAAGTATGAGGAGCTGGCAGGCGAATGCCAGCGCAACGGATGGAAGACTCGCTGCAGCCCCATTGAGGTTGGATGCCGAGGTTTCGCAGGCCAGTCACTCTGCAGGGCCCTCAAGTTGTTGGGAATAAGGGGACTGCACAGCAAGAAAGCCATCAAAAACACCACTGATGCTGCTGAGAAGGCATCAAGGTGGCTGTGGATCATGAGGGGTGATCTGTGGGCTACACAAGCTACCTAGACACAAGCCGGGGTCTGATCACCCCCGGCTGGGTCGCCTAGGCGAGGGTGTCTGATGTTGAGAGACCCGAAACACCCTATGACCTCAGGTTACATCACTGATGATGTGTCTAGGTTGCACCAGAGGGTGTATATTAAACCTATGTTATTTTAGTTATGGCCCGTCCAGGCTCACCTGTGGCTACGCCTATGGGTATGCAATCTCAACCTCAAATCTAATATTCTACCGTACACAGTAGAATATTACATTTGAGGACGAAACATATGGTGGGCTAAGGCAAGTTTGGGTCTAGCTTCGCCACTGTTAAACGTGTTGCTGTGAAGCTCACGTTTGCCTCAAGTTTGATTCTTCTTTTCCAAATATTTAGCTAAACAGACATGAGCTTCTTTAGTGTTTCTTATCCCGTATTTCACTGTCATTGTGTACCATTACACAATGGTACCATCGTTTGACAGTAGCGACATTTAATGTATCAGTAGGCCTACCGTCGTTTATATTTGATGGTAGTTTCATTTAACGGTACCGTCGTTTAATTGAATGGTATCGTTTAATGTATCATGCCGTCGTTTAATTTAACAGTAATTGAATTGAACGCTACCATCATTTAATATACGTAATGGCACGGTCGTTTAATGTTATTTTAACGGTACTGTTATCTTCGCAGTAATCACAAGGGCAGCGTTCGAGCACACTGTCCCCGCCCTTCAGAATTCTGGTCAATCAGTTGAGAAGCGCTGGCAGGAGTGAATGGGCAGTAGCACCCCCTGTCTGTACGCACTCACACACTCATACAGTCAATGGGCAGTCAATGGGTTAACAATTAACAAGAGTTAATGTCAATGAAATGAATAGGATTTATTTAAAGACGATATTTATATGTTTTAACAGCTTTAAACAGCTGTTTGGAGTGTTTACAAATACAAATAGATAACTTAATATGCTGAAACATGTTCCAATTTGAATTTTCCTTCTGAGGTGCTGAAGGATCATTGTTTTATATTGTTTCACTCTAACATAGCAGTTGTTGAAGCAGCATTGCCAGGATTTCTGAGAACAATAATCAGCACATAGGTCAAGAAAATGTAGCAGCTTGTTTATTTTGGCCACAGCCATACATGCAGAGTATGAAACATAGAATGTGTAACAATGCTCTTTGCAAACAAAATATATATGATATATTTTTCAGTAAAAAAACAACAAAAAACAAAAACAAAATTTTCTTCAGAATCAGACTTTGGACACATGAATTGCATGAATCAGACTTGGATACTTCCCTCTGTGGAAAGAGTACATATTCATCAGCCAATTCACCATTACCATCGCAATGCCAAACAACAGCATGCTTTTACCCTGCCTCACACTCCAATGACAGCTTTTTATTAAAACAATCGAGTCAACATGAACACATTATATGCCTTGTCCAATGCTGGACACACCAACAATGCCTCAGTATTCACATTTATATACTGCATATATGACACTTTAAATCATAAAAATTAAAATGAAAACATCAGTGCACAATGTAAACCCATTAGTTAGTTAGTTAGTAAGTTAGTTCGGTTCGACTGAAAACCTCATGCAGAGAGCTTTCAATGTGTCAAGGGCGGTTTAAAACAATGCAGCTAAAAAGATTCCTTCATGGATGAAAACAACATGTACATTAATGTTGGTGGCATATCTCCCTTTAAAAGTGACAGAGGAAACAGTACAATACTGATCGTACAAAAATGATAAATTATGCATTTTATAATCACTGGCCATTTCAACACATCAAGAAAAATAGAAATGGGGACTTTTTTTTCAATACAGTAATTTAGATAACACATAAAGACGACATCACAAGCTCTATATTTAGATCCGTAGAGTGTACTGAAAATCACTTTCAGCACAAATCATTGAGCTAGTAAAACTCAGGGAGTACAGGCACTTTTTTAGGTAAAAGTAGGTCCAAGCTGTAAGACAAAAATAGAATAATACTACAATATGCTTCCTTATTCATCAACTACACTTTTACTTTGAAGTCCGAATGTCTCAACAAGCACTGAAATAAACACTTCACATTAAAATATTCAATATCTCTAATGACCCTAACTCTAGGCTGCGATGGCATTATGTGTGGTTTGGGTACAAGTATTAACATTAGACCTTTTAACATAGGTTTGTTATTTTACATTAATTATGGGATTATGCTCACAGAAAATACAATACTGGTGCTGCTATGTATTGGAATATCTTCCAAAAACTGAAAATAAAAAAGTACAAAACATGAAATGTTAAAAATGTTCTCGGAAAAACCATGCATATTTATAATAGTAAATAAATAATACAATACAATTAAACACAACAAATATTTATTTTTCTGTCCAATAAAGTAAATAAAATAGGTATCAAAAATAACAGAAAAGATAAAAAAAAAGTGTGTGTAGGACATGAATAAAATGCCATCTTGGCATGTGAATACGTATTCTATCCATTTGGGATGGTTGACTCATTTTGTTTCGAGGTCAACGAATCCTGTCTGGAGTTACCAAGATGTTTCTTTCACAGATCCAACACACAAACTGATTCACTGGGTGACAGACACACACACACATCTTTCACAACTGAAATACTGAACTCAGAATTCATGGAATTCAAGCAATGTCCACCACTACAAATGATCACCCTGGGCCTTATTCACCTAGTGGCCATCTTGGTTCCCTCTTGTTTCTAAGCGCTAGCTGGGTGGGGGTTCCCCCCCCCCCCCCATCACTACTGTCACTATCACAACTGTCTCTACTACCACTAGTGTCACTACTGTCACAACTGTCTCTACCGTCACTACAATCACTATCGTCTCAACTGTCACTACTGCCTCTAGTCTCTAG
>JAXIVH010000015.1:4693768-4756268 GCA_036785325.1 Urophycis tenuis
ACCTTTCTTTGTATACCTGGCTCTGGTTTCCTCAACATTTGGTCGTCCTGAGCAGACTGCAGGCCAATTCCACTGGCGCTGTTGTTATTGTTGTTGCTGCTGCTGCTGTGACAGTAGTGGGCTAATTGGTGCCAGCACTATTCTCCAAAAAATCAAGTAGTGAAAAAAAAAACATACTTACACCCCCTAGCTTGAGGATGGAGGTTGGTTCCTCAAACAAGTCTTCACGTATGCACGCGCTGCATTTCTGTGGTCCAGAACTTAGAATTGAATTGAAAAAGGTTATGCAATACACAATACATAAGTATGCATTGCAGTACATTATTATTGATGTGTGTGTGTGTGTGTGTGTGTGTGTGTGTGTGTGTGTGTGTGTGTGTGTGTGTGTGTGTGTTAATATTCAGACAATGGAGATACTTCATTATAGGTGAGGAATGCATGCTACATAATTATTTTCCATGACAATGATTAGATGTCATGGAGGAACATTATACACCATGTAAATGTGAGAAAATACAGTACATGTTGTCCAGTTCTCTCTTTTGTCTGTCTTTAATCCCAAACAATGCTGGTGAATCCAAGAAAGCTACTTCGGGTTTCGTTTCAGGCGCTCACACTGGATAACTTTTTATGGTAGCTCGAGAAAGGAGCTGTCAAGGGTATTCATCCTGCAACATCTTCAATCTGCAGCATATCGCCGTCGTGATACACATCATATAACGCAGTGTCTAATGCATAGAATGACTAGCAGACGAATGCATGGCCAACGTGTTGCTGCTCACCAGAACAATACACGAGACCCTTCATAACAGCAGCCTAGCTAGCTAGCATCCATGACACACTCACCTCACGGTTCTGTTGAAACAGAACGAGCAGAAGCGATGACCACACTGGGCTTGCAAAGGCCTCCTCAGGATCTTCTGACACGCATTGCACAAATGCTTGTCTTCGAGGTTGTTCGCCAGGATTTTCTTGGGGAAGCCAGGTTTGTTGCCTTCTAGTGAGGGTGGTGGGGATGGCTCTTGTTGTGCAGCCATTATTCAGCCTCCACTACAACACGGGCGTTCAGAGGGGTGTGTTCAGCACACACACACATACACACCGCACCATTGGTTTGGCAGCGTTGTTGGGCTGCAGACATGCAAGTGCCTTTTGAATGTCATCGACACTGTTGGCACTATGTATCGAGGCTGGTGGAATGACATTCGCATGCAAATGCTAAACAAAGACGCTGCATGTTCGATGAGAGCCGTCACCACCAGACATGATGTGAGGACGAAAGCAGCCAGCTGGTGGCGGTCTCCAGTGCGCCGCGCTGTGCCACGCGCGGCCCCCACTGGACGCGTTCAGTGACGCGCGGAACGCCAAGCGTTCGCATCGTTTGTTTTATGAATGAGCCAGTAGTGGTTTAACAATAACTTGCGTTATTGAGTGTTGTAACAATAGAAAAAACTGCACAATACTAGTTTCACGTTTTAGTGTAAAGCAGATTAGGGTCGGGTGTAAACATAGTCTGGGGGGGGGGGGGGGGGGGGGGGGGGGGGGGGTTAACCCCCCAGTTGAAAGATCTGGGTTCAAAACGGTGAACCCCAATGTCCACAGTGTACCTCTAAGCATCCTTGCGCAGGGTGCCTGACCTCATTAATGGTATCCAAATGCGTAAGTGAAGAAAAAGGCGAATTCCCACCCTGTGTGGACATTTCCCTAGATGTAAATTCAGTTGTATTTACATCTAGGGAATTTAGCAGACACTTTTATCCAAAGCACACAAAGCACACAAAGAGTACAAATTTGTCAGAAGAAGGTGAAACATTTCATTGCTGCTAATACAGTACCAAAGTCACCAGAGCAAGTTTCAAGCATTTCATTTGATGGGTTAACCATTGCTAGTATACAACATCTCTGGCTAAGTGCCAAGTTACAAAGAGCAATAACGCCCAGACGTACACCATACAAGAGCATGAGGGTAGGTTTTGTTGTTCTTCATTTGTTGTTGTTGTTGTTGTTGTTGTTGTTGTTGTTTTTAGAGGTAGAGGATGTATGTTATGCAGGGTTCAGGTGAACCCTGAACAAGTGAGTCAACGACTCAACAAGTTAGTCTCTTCCGGAAGATGGGAGTGACTCTATTGAATTGCAATTCCCTAAATAGGGCTTGGAAGCATTAGAATGTTACTGTGTCGGTAGTAATGTTCATCTGGTCATTGTTTAGGTATGTATCGTGAAAGTATTTGTCATTATGAGAGATATTGTTGTGTTTGAAACTGCCACAGCAGTTCTCAAGAGAGTGTAGTGGCCTACTGTAAAAAAAAAAAATCAGAAATGGAACTGTTAAAAGGCAGAGGTGTTCTTGAAAAATAACGCACACCCATGGGATGTTATTGACAATCAGGATATCAGAATCATTACCAGAATCAGAAGGATGTTTATTGCAAAGACGGTTTGACATGCAAACACAGTTCTTTACGAAAGACAATTTTATTCCCATACCGTTGTGTTTTTAGTATTTAGATATCTTCTTCACCAGTACTCTTCATCCCAGTGGCTCCACCAATACTCTCCATCCCATCCCAGATACTCATCCTCCTGTGATGATGATGCCGGACCCAGCCAGGGCTCCGCGCGCGCGCTGCTCCACCGCGCCCGGTGGGGTAGCGCGCGGAGCCCTGGCTGGTGCCTTGGCTGGTCCAGCAACATCGGACCAACCGCTGAGGGGCTGGCGCGCAGGCGCAGACACAGCCGTCCGCTCCGCCAAGCCGCCAGTGTCGCCGCGTCCTCAGCTGAGGAACGTCCGCCGAAGGCAGCGCTCCACCCTGATGTCTCCACGGTAAGGCTTGAGGACCCGGAGCTCTGCTTTCTCCCCTGATTCCTTGGTGGGTGTTTTCGCCTCGTTCTGTGTTGAATGGATGAATAACAGAAATGGCGTATCTCATTGGGCTTTAGTGCTGGGTCGGCTATGCTAATGCTAGCAGGCTAGATACACGCACACATACACACACATACACACACACGTACACACACACACACACACACACGCGTACACACAGCATACGGGTAACGTTACCTTCCAGCCAGGTGATCGGTCCAAGGTGTTTGGTTGTTTTTTTATCCGCTTCTGTTGACCTTGACACGTTATTTGGATGTTTTGCTGTCAATGGCCAGTGTAGGAGTGTTGAGTGTGTAGAGATGCTATTGTTGGAGGCGCCCCCGTGCTAGCGCTAGCCACACAGCCTGTTAGACTGAGGCTGGTGAACTGCGTTGATTTCACTGATGAAATGTCATTTTTTGGTGTTGTAGCAGTCAATGCGATCACACCAGCCATGCTCTCGTCTCACAAGTCTATTTGTTTGTACTGCCCCCAGGTGATGCTCACTAGAATATGGTAGCCCACTCCTCCTTCATCATTACGCCACAAGCAACAACATCTGGACTGTTCTTAGACCAATAGGAACAGCCACTCTACAATCCTTAAGGCGTCAGCGGCAGGCTCTGTAGTGCGGAACAACAAAAGCATGGATCCTTGATGGTGCTGGATAACCGCTGAGCAGCAGACATCCTCGTATCTCCTGACACTCTGTGCACAAGTGGCTGCTTGGGGCGACCAAGTTGTGGAGTTTTTATTCACGGTCCCATCTTATCTGCTGACTTTGTCGGAGCAAACGTCATCACAATGTTTTCAGCCCTAAAGAAGCTGGTGGGGTCCGAGCCTGGACAGCTCAGGGATAAAAACATCCCAGCTGGCCTGCAGTCCATGAACCAAAGTCTGCAGCGACGCTTCGCCAAAGGAGTCCAGTACAACAGTAAGTTTAACAGATAGGCTTGCACATCTGTATTCGCTGTATACAAATAACCAACAGCCAGCAACCGTCAGTGCTCTATAGAGGTAATCATGCATAGATGATATCACGTGTTGCTTCCATTCATGTTGACATGCCGTGTAGAGTAATATTGTGGAGCAGCAGGCCACCCTAGAAGGCCAAGAGAGCTAGACGGTGGACATTGGGGTTTAAGGCCGAACCCCAGAACCTTTTGGCTTGTAAGTCCTGAACACCTAAACCACTGAACTACCCCCCCCCCCCCCTCCCCCCCAGCTTGATCTTCTAACTGTATTATTGTACATTTAATTCTGATTTGTATTGTCTTTTCATTCTCACTACTATCGTTTACCTCCATCACACTAATGTCCTCTCTTTATCTTTCTTGCTTTATATTACTTACTGGGTTATAAAGGTGTTTTTTTGTTTTGTTTTTTTTATGTTTGGTTTTTAGTGAGTGTTGTCTCCTTCACAAGTCGATGCCAAGCCAGCTATTTGTTCATTCATTCTTTTTGAATTACTTTATTTATTGTGTTTTCAGCAGCTAGTAAATAATTTGTTTTCCTCAGTGTGATTCGGTGATAGACCAGTACAGATGGTGATTCTCTGTTTCCCCAGTGAAGATAGTGAGTCGGTGATTGCCCAGTGCAGATGGTGATTCTCTGTTTCCCCAGTGAAGATAGTGATTCTGTGATTGCCCAGTACAGATGGTGATTCTGTGTTTCCCCAGTGAAGATAGTGATTCGTGGGGACAGAAACACAGGGAAGAGCACTCTATGGCACCGGCTTCAGGGGAAGCGGTTCCTGGAGGAATACCTGCCCACACAGGAGATCCAGGCAACCAGCATTCACTGGAACTACAAAAGTAAGTGGAGCCATGTCTCAACTCGTCACTGGCCACCACAGTGCCCTTTTCTTTCCTGGCATCTCTATTTGTTTTTTGTTTTTTTTTACAACTTTTGTGTATTGTTTTCAGTGGCCCCGTACCAAGGTAGGCCAACCGATTCAGCCTAGGGTGGTAGTGTTTACTTAGTCGTCTTATTCAAGTTCAGCTAACCTTTTGTATTTAGAGTAGCTGTTTGATGTTCCTCTGTGTAGTCGTATATCTAGTCTATAGCGAGTCTGTATCACATATAGTTCCACGCTGCTGAAACCATCACTGTTTTAAGGTAAAGACGATTAGTCAAAACCGGTCCCACATGAATCACTGCATGCATGCCCAATTAGCGTAGAACAACAGTGTTCCTATTTGACTGTGTGTGGAGTACAGACTGTGAACCCCCTGGGTGTCGTCATTTCTCTCAGCTACAGATGACGTGGTCAAGGTGGAGGTGTGGGACGTGGTCGATAAAGGTGAGTGTTCGCACCGCAGAAGAACAAACAAAGAACAACAGAGTCCCCCATTACGCACTGTCTTGTCATGTCAGGTTCATTTGGTTTTTGTCACCGTGTCAGATGTTTGTTCACTTTTTGTTTGCATTCAGAGCCATGCATCCTCATGTGTGGTCATGTTGATGTATCTGTCTATCGCACCCTTTTCTCTCTCTCTGTCTTCTTCTCTGTGTCTTTGTGGCGCTCACCGCAGGCCAGAAATACCCTCTCCCTGATGGTAGGTGAGCGGTGTGCTGTGGAGAATGCGTTGTGGCTCGGTTTCACTTTCCTTACTCATCTCCTTATCAAAGACAAACATTCTTTCAAGGCTGCCTGCTAACCTCGGTTTGCAGTGTGATTACTACTACAAGGGTTTGGCTGATACGCGACTGCACACAATATATACGGTCCTGCACTGTGAGCTGGACATTAACGAACGACCGCGTTTGTTTGATTTTCGGGCTGAACAAGCTGTGCCAAAGAATGCATATCAATAAGTAACGTGGCCATAATGCTTTGCTTGCTTTTCATGCATTGCTCTTGAAATTAAACTAGACAATGAGCCAAAAAGTGTTTTAGCCTTTCTGTTGAGTGTTCCTCCAAGACTTACATCTGCTCTGCTGTTTCAGGCAAGGGAAAGAAGCGTGGCGAGAACTTGAAAATGGAGAACGAGACCCCAGAGGTGATTATCACATGATCGTCATGAGTTTAAACTATAGATCTGGAATGTGGGGCAACGCATTCCAACAACAACGGTGTCGGCTTCAGTCCTTCCTCCTTTTTATCCTAAATTATAAATGTTGGTGTCAGCTTCCCTGTTAAAAAAGACTTGATTTTACTCTTCTGCTGTTCCTCTTACCGTCGTGTCACTTGCAGTCTGATGAGGTGGCCCTGGACGCAGAGTTCCTGGATGTCTACAAGAACTGCAACGGTGTAATCATGATGTTCGACATCACCAAGCAGTGGTGAGCTGCCCCCCCCCCCCCACCCCCGCACACTGAACTCGCTGTGCTGGGCTCTTACAATATGCATGGGGGTGGTGGTGGGGGGGGATTGGATTGCAATGAGTATCGCGGCTCGCAGCTGAGCGACGTCCTCTGGTTCCCATCGCAGCCGGAGGCGGCTCCGGCGGGGGGGGCAGGGCAGTCAGCGTGCCGTGAGTCGGCTGCTCAACTCGTGTACACAAGCCGGGCTCGGGTGGCTGGGATCATCCACGCTGGTTCAGCGATGACCCGCCGTTGACACCGGCCACTCGAGGCTCGTCTCACCAGATCACAGCCGTGTTTGACGGCTAGGTTATACGGCCCGACCGTATAACCGACCATGTCACATGCATGTCATGTGACGTTGTCATGTGACCCTTGAGGACTCATGGGGATCCCGGCCCCAGGGCATCACAGAGGCATTCCTTAACACGCGGAGCCGTGGTCTTTGTGCTTTGACCGCAGGACGTTTAACTACATCCTGAGGGAGCTGCCGAAGGTGCCCACCCACGTGCCGGTGTGTGTGCTGGGGAACCACCGCGACATGGGCGAGCACCGCGTCATCCTGCCCGACGACATCAGGGACCTCATCGCTGGACTCAACAGGTGTGTGTGTGTGTGTGTGTGTGTTCAAAAGTGTATTTGTGTGTGCGTGTATGGGGACACAGTTGAGGGTAAAACCCAGGGGCGCCTTAATAGCACTTGAGGCCCCTGGGCTCAGGACATTTTTTGAGCCCCCCCCCTGCCCGCCAATCCACAATTTATTTTGTTTAGATAGGGTGGCTCCCTCCCTCCCTTCCTCCCTCCCTCCCTCCACCTCCACCTCCTCCAGCAGATGCCGCTGTAGAGCAGAGTAATGACACCGCGAAAACAGACGTTTATCATCTTTTTTTTAAACATATATATTTTTAAGAGGCCCCTGATTGGCCGAGGCCCCGAGCTGAAGCCCAGGTAAGCCTGTGCATTAAGGCGCCACTTGGAAAACCTTTTTGAATTCATGGCAAAACATTTGGATCATTTTGATATATATGGACAGAATAATATATATGATGCTGTCATGTTGGCTCTTCACACCCCCCCATTAACAATGATGTCCTACTTTCATGGGAAATAAAGCTGGCTTAACTTAAGCCACTTTCATAGCACCCTACTGTGGTCTGAGGTAAAATATCTGCCAAAACGAATTGGACCGGAGTTGATATTAAACCGGTCCACTGGGATGCATTTGGGTCAGTGCTGTGAGGAATTCCTTTGGGGATTAATGCTACCTTCCCGTCGTGTGACTAACTCTTCTCTGGTGTTCCTCCAGGCCAATGGGAGCGTCCTACATCCACTATGCCGAGTCCTCCATGAAGAACGGCTTTGGGCTGAAATACCTCCACAGGTTCTTCAACATCCCCTTCCTGCAGCTGCAGGTGTGTGTGTGTGTGTGTGTTTTACTGTAAGTTCTTAAAGATATGAACTCTTATCATGTGTCTATGTAGAACTGTGCATCTTTTTTGTTTAGCAGTGGTAGATTTAAGTTCCTTAAGTTCCATTAGTTCCTTTTTTTTTTAAAGTGATGGTTCGGAGTAAAATTCACCCTGAGGTCATTTCCACCAATAATACAGCCAAATACCCCCTCAGGTGCATTTTTAGCGACGATTTTTAAGGCTACCGCTGCGTCGACGTCTCTTCCGTCTTTCCGGATAAGTTCGTAAAAGTCCTCTTCAAAACTCACAAGTGTAAGGAAAAAGTTAGTGAATTCAACACTCCATCTAATTTCAAGTATTCAATTATTCCAGTTGTCAATACATTTCGATGGAGTGTTGAATTCACTAACCTTTTCCTTACACATGTGAGTTTTGAAGAGGAAAGTGTTCTTTTAAATAAACTCCTGGTGTACTTACAAACTTTAAAATGCCTCGTTTTGTGAGTACAGACCAATTTTACTCCGAACCATCACTTTAAGTGTCCTTTTTGTAGTATATCAGACTACAATCTGAGAGCTGTGTTTGCGTTAAATTCACGTTGGAAGCGTCTCAAGCCTATAGCCATGGTGTCAGCCCCCGTGTGCTCCTCC
The DNA here is from genome assembly GCA_036785325.1 of Urophycis tenuis. NCBI lineage: Eukaryota > Metazoa > Chordata > Actinopteri > Gadiformes > Phycidae > Urophycis > Urophycis tenuis. The sequence goes on from JAXIVH010000015.1 coordinate 4,701,997, forward strand.
TCCTCACAGAGAGAGACCCTGCTCAGACAGCTGGAGACCAACCAGCTGGACATGGACGCGACCCTGGAGGAGCTCTGTGTTCAACAGGAGACCGAGGACCAGAACTATGAGATGTACGTTTATCGTGGTCTTGACTTCCCTGTTGTTGTCTGCGGTTTCCCTTTTGCACAATCGCCAGGGCTCGCCACGTTTCATCTTCAGCTGGGGCCACGCGTCACCTCTCAGTCTGAAGCGTCGAACAACACACTGTTAGCACAAAACAGCGCACATTTAGCGGCTGATGTGTGAGGATTTTCCAGTCCGGCCTGCGGACGCCCACACCGCCGTGGTGAACACACAGAGCAGACCTGGCGGCGTCGTGGGAGTGTGTTCTCCCACAATGTTTTGACACTTATCAAAGTGAACAAACCAACATGGACGTCGCCAAGCGTGGAAGTCATGAGCCCCCCTCTGGCCTCACTCGCTCGCCTTCGATGGCCACTGGTTGGCTGTTCCAAATTCCCCTACCATTTGTGATCCACACACTCCACCTGATCATGGGAAGACTCCCCGTTGAAATGAAGCATGTTTGATAGAATCTGCCCCATTCCGACTGCCATGGTATAGAAAGTATATGTATGATATGTACAGTAGGAATATATACAGTATGTTGGTGTTTTTCACTCACACATCCATGACTTGGGTTCGACTTGACTGGAGCTGCGTATTGTGGATTCTGCGATTAGTTCCCAAATCAGCTTGAAAATTGCGTAGCCTTTGATGCACGCCTTACGGCTCTATGTACTTGGTGGTTGTGCACGTAACAAACAAACCTTGAATTGAGGCACCAGTGTGGCTCCACGGTCCGAGTAACAACCCCTGACCGCCCCTCTCGCCCCCCGACAGCTTCCTGGAGAACCTGGAGTCCCGCAGCAAGGCCTTCGGCTCCCCGGGACCCGCCAACGGCCAGAGCCCCTCCTCGGGGTCCCAGTCCCCCGTGGTCCCCCAGAGCGGGGCGTCCACCGGCAGCTCCAGCCCCAGCACCCCTCAGCCCCCCGTCCCCTTCCAGACCCAGGCTCCGGCCTCCGCCGCCCAGCCACCGCCCGCCGCCCCGGCCTCCGTCCCGGCCCACCCCCACCCGGCCGCCGGCGTGGCCCCCTCCCCCTCTGCTGATCCCTGGGGTCCGGCGGTCCAGTCCCCCGAGCACCCCCGGCTGGCCCAGACCGTGGCCTCCGCCGCCCCCAGACCCTCCAGCCCGGCCTCCCCCGCCCTGGCCGCGTCCCAGGAGCAGGCCCCCCAGAAGCGCGGTTTCATCTCCCGCTGGTTCGGCTCCGCGGCTCCCACAGAAGCCCCCTCCGCGGCCCCAGGTGAGACCACCTACTGGGAGGAGTCCTCGGGGCTGGTGATCCTCCTGGGTTTTGTCTATTCAGTCTTGGGAAATGCTGGATTATTTTGGAGGCTATGAATGGGCGATTCTTTGCTAACATGAACTAAATGCGTACTTGCTCTGTAAGGGAAGTCTTGCGCAGAGCTAATGATAAATGATGCGTATGCCACAATAGTCATTCATCCTGTTCTGTCCATGAGAGGCTGTGAGTCATGCAGTTTGTCTTCTTGATTTGTGACGTCCTGTTTGATGCCCGAGTCTTCATCATGCTCTAGTTTATTCCGTGGTGTGTGGATTTGTCTGTGGGGGTTTGTCTATGTGTCTCTAATGTGTGTATGTGTCTCTTGACTGTGTGGGTTTTTCGTGTGTGTGTGTCTCTAGTCTGTCTGGGTTTGTGTGTGTGTGTGTGTGTGTGTCTAAAGGCTGTGTGGGCTTATTTGATCTGTACGAAGTTCTTCATTTAATTGGAATCTGATAACCTTTTGATGCTCTGTCAGTGACACAGGCAGACTGCTGATTGGTCAAACCTAACCCAACAAAGCAGGTTTTGACATCCATTTAGAAGCTTCCTATCATTACAACATGACTTTACCAAAGAGCCGTGTCAAGGAGAAGGGGTATCCACGTAGTGCTCTTCTTGCAAACAAGAGTCCCTAACCCCACCTGCTCCTCAGTGTGTCTGAAGTAATTCACTGAAAGTCACTCCCAGTTTCAAGCATCTGTTGAATGACTACATAGTAGAATAACAGAGGAGCAGAGGAAACGGGAGTTAATGCAGAGCTTGTAAAAGAATTACGGCACTATTCCATGTCTGACAACATGTGTGTATGTACGACCACATACACATTGTGTGATGTAGGCCAGATCTCTGGAGTGTATCCATAGATGTCACTTGAGATGAGTCTGGTTAACCCGGTTCTTTTGCATATGAGTCTGGTTAACCCGGTTCTTGTGGAGATGAGTCTGGTTAACCCGGTTCTTTTGCATATGAGTCTGGTTAAGCCGGTTCTTTTGGAGATGAGTCTGGTTAACCCGGTTCTTTTGGAGATGAGTATGGTTAACCCGGCTCTTTTGGAGATGAGTCTGGTTAAGCCGGTTCTTTTGGAGATGAGTCTGGTTAACCCGGTTCTTTTGGAGATGAGTCTGGTTAACCCGGTTCTTTTGGAGATGAGTCTGGTTAACCCGGTTCTTTTGGAGATGAGTATGGTTAACCCGGTTCTTGTGGAGATGAGTGTGGTTAACCCGGTTCTTGTGGAGATGAGTCTGGTTAACCCGGTTCTTGTGGAGATGGGTCTGGTTAACCCGGTTCTTGTGGAGATGGGTCTGGTTAACCCGGTTCCTCTGTCCTCCAGATGAAGGGCCCGAGCCCGCGTGTCCCGCTAACGTGAAGAGCGTGGACGACTTCGTCCCAGACGAGAGGCTGGACCGCAGCTTCCTGGAGGACAGCCTGACCTCCAAGGCTAAAGCGCCCCCACAGGCCAACGCCGGCCCCCTGGACAGCGACAGGTAACCGTGGTCCTGGTCCGGGGGGGGGGGGCTGGGAACTGGGACCTGGGGTCCCCCCTCTGGACCTGGGAGCAGAAAGATGTAGCATGGTGGGAAATGAGAAGGGGGAGGGTACTATCTGTTGCAGAAAAGGCAAACAACTTACATGAGATCAGACGGGGCCGACTATCGTGTGCAGGGTGATGGGTTGAAATAAGGGCTTTCCTGTATGTTAATTGGGATTGTTTGTCATTGTAGATCTTATCTCTATATTTTTCACATCTTCAGTGAAGACTGACCTTGGCTCCACCTGATGTGTGTTCAGAGATGAGGAGGCCCACCGAGCATGGTTGCACATAACTGGTCGACCCTACACTCCGTTGTCCCTCTGAAGCTGAACTTCTCTGCTGCAGTGACGGCGAGGCCCGGGGCAACCCCATGGTGTCGGGCTTCCAGGACGAGCTGGACCCAGACGACCAGGCCCTGCCCCGCGCCCCGGTCCAGCCCCGGGTCCGGCCCCCCAGCCGGGACATCACCCTGACCAGCGATGAGGAGGACCCCCCCCCTGCCCCCTCCCCCTATGTCCTGGACCTGGACAGTGAGCCGGAGCTGAAGAAGTAAGGATGAACTACTAGGACCACTCAGCCCGTGAAACGTTGGACCGCTGATGTGAGCGGTCCGGTTCAGCAGGGAGATGATGTGATGACGTACGAGAGCTGTGATGTCTTTCACAGCTCTCGTACGAAGCAGTTCTGTCTTTTATCAGACAATAGCCTCGCGGGACAGTTCCTTTTAAACTAGGTGGTTAGAAAGCTGTTGGTTAACCAGCTGGTTAGTGAGATTGTTGTTAGCTAGCTGTTTTACTTTTACTTCTACACTGTTTTTCTTTTCTTTTCCCTGTAACATTCAACTGGAGTATTCGTAGCAAATGCAATTTCTGTCTGTCTGTCTGTTTAATAAGCAGTTGGTTAACTTGATGGTTATCTGTTGGTTACAAGTCCAGTGTGCTGAACCCTCGTCGTCAGGCCGTCTCTCCCCCCCCCCCCCCACTCACCCCTCTCTGTGTGCTCCCCCAGGCCCGTCCTCAGTACCACCAGACCCAAAGCCACGGCCAAGAAGGGTCCGGAGCCCAAAGCGCCCGGGCAAGAACCGGTGGCCCCGGGACCCATCTCCCTCACGCTGACCCCGTCGGCCGAGCAGCCGGTGGGCAGGCAGCGGGGGAAGAAGAAGGGCCCCAGGGCCGAGGACTCTGACACGGACACGGAGACCCCCGTCGCCCAGCAGATGCTGTCCTTCGTCATGGACGACCCCGAGTTTGAGTCCGACGCCTCTGACGCACCGCAAGTCACCAAGGTGAGTGAGGTCGGTCTGCCGCGCCGTCCGGGTGGCGCAAGGAAACACACACACGTGCGCCCCGTCTTGTTTTATGCACACAAGCACGTTCTCCTGCACGGAGACACCAACGCGCGGTGTCACACATGCTGAGGACTCGTTTTTTAATAACTCTCCCCTGACCACACCCACAGGAAGTGTTCCCAGTCAGGGCGGAACTTCTGTCCGACCTATCGGATGACGAGGTCCAGCCGGCCAAGGGGGCGGAGCCCCTGAAGCCGACCAGCATCTTCAAGCACAAGAACGACGAAGACCTGTTTGGGCTGGGCCTCCAGGAGGAGCCCCCCGCGGCCAAGGACAGCAGCGAGGAGCAGGAAGGCAAGCAGCACCCACCCTCACACCCGGGCTTTCTTCCACCTCCACCCCTACCCCTTCCACCTCCTCATGCTCGTCCTATTCTTCATCCTCCTTGTTCTCATCTTTCTCATCCCCCTTGTGGTCCTCGTCATCCTCCTACACCCCCCCGCGGTCTCCATCGCTTGTGTTGATTCAGACTGTGATGTTTCAGCTCGGCTGAAGCAACAGCCCTCTGTGACCGTGAGGTTAGAGCTGTTGTGGACACAACAAATGTGCTCCGATGTGAAGTGTTACCTGCGTTATGTGTGGGAATAGAGTTTGACTACAGTGGGGCATTTCAGAAGAAAGTTGAAGACGGGTTTCTCAACCCGTGGCTTCGACCCTACAGGGTCAGCTCTAGTTTCTAGTAACTTCCTTTACCAACTAATGTACAATACTACAGACGCCTAACCACCTTGCTGACTTGTTTCCCCACACTCTGCTCTTGATAATCTGAAAGACAACATGCAAGGGAAACTTTTCAGTGCTTTTATTTTGTGATCGCAGCACCATTGTCTGTGTGGCCGAATGATGTTGTCAACACAAATTCATTGATTATATCATCATATTACATATGTGGGCCATCAGCGTTCTGCCTGTTGCAGATCAAGTGGATGATTTTAGCCTGTGCTTAACATCCTAAAGCCAGCCTGTGTGTATGTGCCCAGACCCTGCATGTTCCCCAGGCCCTGCATGTCCCCCAGACCCTCCATGTCCCCCAGACCCTGCATGTTCCCCAGGCCCTCCATGTCCCCCAGACCCTCCATGTCCCCCAGACCCTGCATGTTCCCCAGGCCCTCCATGTCCCCCAGACCCTCCATGTCCCCCAGACCCTCCATGTCCCCCAGACCCTGCATGTTCCCCAGGCCCTGCATGTTCCCCAGACCCTCCATGTCCCCCAGACCCTGCATGTTCCCCAGGCCCTCCATGTCCTCCAGACTGATCCGTCTGGCACTTAACATGTTCTCCTGTTTTTCTTTGACCTCTTGTCTTCCAGAGAAAGAAAGCAAACACTCCCTGAAGGACCGTAAGAAGAAGAACAAGAAGAAGAGCAAAGAGGTTGATATAAAGATGATTATTGATTACTTTAGTAGATTAGATTAGTTATTTCACCAAACAATTCCATTTGTGCAGGTGTATATGTATATATATATATATAAATCCATTCATACAATAACATGTTTAAATGTCTCCTCCCCACAGGAGGAGGAGAAGAGCAAGAAGAAACACAAACACAGGAAGAAGGAGGAGGTGGGAGCAGGAGCAGGGGAGGACAAGGACAAGAAGAGGAAGAGCAAGTCGTCTCGCGCCAAGAAGACCGACGTGGACGAGCTGGAGGACTTCCTGGGCGGGGGCGGAGCCTCGGTCCGGCCCGAGGGCGGAGACTACGAAGAACTCTAGAGCAGAGAGGAGGCGGAGTCTCCATGCATCATGTCTGTGTGCGTGTGTGTTCGGACCTCCAGCATCTCCCCCCCACAACACACCCGGCTCCATACCTGACAACCTTGCTGCGTCTCCAGAACAAAGCGCGACCTCCTCATACGGTACTGTCACTGTTTCTGACCAATGGCATCAAGGCGAGGAGCCCGACCCGTGTACTGTAAAGACCAGAGCTCTGCTCTGAGCCCAGTGCTTTGGACACGATTACCAACTGACTCGCTTTGTGTTTTTAGTTTTCATTCAGACAGTTTTCAGTGGACGCCTGCGCCCGTGGCGAGGTGTGGTGTGGATCCCCTTAGGGCTTCCTTGTCGTGGTCTGAATGTCCGTGTTGTGTCGTGTATCGATTGCGAGCTTGCTCAGTTTGGTGACTGATATCATTCGGATCGTCCGGATAAATGTATTGATCGGTGTTTGTCCCCGGCGCCTTCCGGTTGACGGACTGCATCACGGCAGCTTTAGGCGTGCGCCCGCCCACTGTGTCAAGTCAGCCGAGAGACCACTTGATTCCGCATCCACAACCAAACGTCCCCACCGCCACCCCGGGGACGCCGGACGTCCAACCCCCCCCCCCCCCCCGCGCGCCCGCGTGGGATGCTCGGTGCCGCGTCTTCTGCTTCAACACTCCGCTTGGTGGGCCGCGTGAGGAAGGTGGACGATACCCGATACCAGGGGAACCTTTTCATCGCCCCACCCTCCCACAGTGCGGCCCTTCCCACATTGTTGACCCCTCCCACAATGCGGCCCCTCCCACATTGTTGCCCCCTCCCACAGCACAGCCCCTCCCACAGCCTGGCCCCTCCCACAACATGGCCCCTCCCACAGCGCGGCCCCTCCCGGCGCTCGGCTTCTGGTCCTCTGCTGCTCAGCCGGGCTCCGTTGGTTTGCGTTTGTATGTTGTTTTTGTTTTTGTTTGTTTTGTTTCTTTAAATGTTGTGTTGGTTCAGAGGCCTTCACGGTTCGGGTCGCTCCACATTTCAAGTGTTCTTACTGTGTTCAAGTGTTTCGTGTTTTCCCACACGCTTTTGAGTCTGGAGGTGAGGTTCTGTACTGTCCGCGGTGGGAACCGTACCCGGCCCGCGTGGTTCTCCCACTGAACCCACCACACACTTCCTTTTCCTGCCACGGCAACCTGTTCAAGGCGTGTTCTTTTAATGTTTGATTTTGCTTGTGTAGAATAGCTTAACATGACCGCTCAGATGCTAGCCACTGAAGTGGGGCTGTGGAGATTGGTTTATTTTCATAACGCCCCGACTGTCCTTCTGTACGTCGTCATGGAAACTCATTGTTGCCTGACTTCATGGCTTGATTGACACGGATCAGGACGCTCCCACAGTTTGGTAGAGAATCAGGAAAGGCCGTTTGGCCTGCAGGACTGTCATTAGCTCGTACATGAATGTCTCTTGTGTGCCGTCACCCACATGACACAAGACCAAGTTGTGTGTATTTCTTTATAAAACACTTTTGTTTCCAAAGCTATAAATAATTAAGTGGCATGTGCCCCGTTTTTTTTGTGTTGCTTTACAGCGGAGTTGGTGTTTGAAATGTTTTCCAAGATGAAACTATGCAGCCTCCATCGTACTGTGTGCTCAAGAGGTTTTTTATCTCCTTTGATGTGATGAGGGTGGGCTGTGTGTGTGTGTGTGTGTGTGTGTGTGTGTGTGTGTGTGTGTGTGTGTGTGTGTGTGTGTGTGTGTGTGTGTGTGTGTGTGTGTGTGTGTGTGTGTGTGTGTGTGTGTGTGTGTGTGTGTGTGTGTGTGTGTGTGGCAAAAACAAATGTATAAAGTATAAATTTATATATATTTGAAGATTTTTGTTCCAAGATTAGATCTGTCTGAGAACGGTTAGCTGTGTTCTGGCTATTGCTAATAGGAGCCCAAGTCCTTTTCTGAACAATAAAGACTGTCCCCCTAAATAACACTCTGCAATAGCTCTAACAATACACTCTGCAGCACTTTTTACTTGTCGAACTTCGATATTCTCTATGTTGTGATATGTTTTCTGGAACCAAACCCTTCCTTTTGCATTCCACCCCATGTTTACACTGTTTGAGTTTGCTGGTGTTGGTTTGTTCAATAAATGCAAACTAATTTCATCATCGCTGGCTCCTACAATTTAAGTGGGTTCACAAAAAGGTGTCTATTTTCCACAATGGTCAACATTTAGAGGACATGAGTTGGTTGAAAAATATATATAGTTATTTTAATTAGATCGATCACATAGCACAAGAGGCTGTGTTTTAGTCTTGCATTGCCGGTCTCTGCCAGCAGGGGGCAGTAGAATGACATCCTCAATAGGGTCCAAGGCTGCACTTCGTTGGCTGATTATTGTTGGAGTACATTTAAATATAATTGATCAGTTTCTTCCAAAACCTTTGTTGAATCAGCACGATGTCTTCTGCCTAAAAGGGATGAAGGAAGAACATTTGACAATAATTATATTCAGGACTTCCACATGGTAATATTTGTAATGAGTATATTTATAATGTTAAGGATTAAAGTAATATACCAACTAATGTGTGCAAATAAATTCATGTATCATTACCTCCTGTCTGGTTACACACAAAAAAACATTTCCTGGCAGGCTATCACAATAGCTGTGTGTAAATCTACATCAGCCTACTGGTCAGTTTGGAAACACTTACTAAAGACAGCATAAACTCAGGGGTTTCCTTATTCTAACAGTTTTTGTAGTACATAAGAAAATAATCTAAACTAACCCCAACCGAACTATACAGTGACCAAAACCCACCGAGTAACATGAAACCAACTGCCCTGCATGAGGGCACCTCTGTCCCGTGCAGGGCTTGCTGTCCGATCGTGACAGTGGCCATCGAGAAGGGGATTTCTAGTGATGTCAGATCCCATACACAATAGTAGTACTGAGAAATAATGGAGAAATCTACATTTAGGGCATTTAGCAGAAGCTTTTGTCCAAAGAGACTTACAATAAGTACCTCTGTCAGAAGAAGCTGAAACGTTTCATTACTGTTAAAGTCACCAGAACAAGTTTCAAGTATTCCAATTGCTAGATTAACCATTGCGTGTAATTGAGAGAGAGATGGTGTGATGATTGAGTCATATCCTTCCTCTGTGGGAACTTCCCATAAACTTTATCATCATGATTCATCTGTGGTTGTGAGTAGACTCACCAATATGAATAACAACATCCAGGCATCTCTAAATTGAGCTTGTTCAGTCCATTATTATTATTATTATAATTTCAAAAACAAAAATAACTTACGTTTGATCGTTCTGTGGTTTTAGGGACTTTTAACCTAGTGTTAGGGGGTTGAAGCCCCTTGAGACTATAACTCAGATTAAGTCAAAAGTCAAAGTAGCCTTATTGTCAATTCCTTCACATGGCAAGACATACAAAGGAATCTAGAGTATGTTTCTCAACCTCCCACAGTGAAACAGATAAAGTGCACAGGCACAACATGCAGGACCAGACATGCCTAATACTAAAACTAAAGTAAACATTCCTACAGATAAGACAGAAAGATAAAAAAGACAATAAAAATAAATATGCAATGTGCAATGTCGGAATCTACTGTTATATGAGGTAGGAATAGGAGGTTCGTAATACACCCCCGGGGTGAGGCGGGTGCAATAATATAATCGATTGGTCTTGGTGGCCAATTTCAACCCATTTTTCAACAGGAAGTTTAAAAAAGGAAGTTAATTCGAAACGGACATAGATAAGAGTCATTGGAACGTCATGGTCTCATGCCTGTGTGTACTCCCCCAGTAAGTCTTACTCACCTTGGAAGCAACAGGGGACCAGGAGGGAGAGGGCGAGGATGGGCACAACGACCCAGCGAGCGATGCTCCACACGTATGCATCAGTGGCTGGATGAGCAGAAGTAGAAAGCGTTAGACTCTGAAATACGCTGCGGTGGTAGTCGTCACCCGACAGCACCGCCGGCATTCGCTTTTGCAATGACGACGTACGCATGCCGAAGTAGCTCTGCGCCAGCTTTATGAAGACGGTCTCGTTGGCCAGCACGCCGCACCAGTACATCCCATCCCCGCTGGGCGGCCACTCCACCGAGATGCTGAAGGAGGCCTCGTCTTCGCTGATGGCCACGCGCCCGTCAGTGTTGGTGTTGTACGGCAGCTCATTGCAGCACAAGGCGGTCGCTTGTTTACACCACACTCTGGGGAGAGCCCGTTGGTGTTCTTGATACGGGCATGTCAGCGTCTGCAGCTGGCCGCTGCCTTCTCCTGTTGGAAGAAGTCTAGTGTTTACAGGTGCTTGGATTTAGGGGGTTGTGCTGAATGTAGGCCTGAGGGATAGGCTGCCCTACGGGGTATTTGAAAAGTGGTTATCCTCTGGTCTTAAAAAGGGGACATGAACATGAATATGCCAATTTTAAATTATATGAATAATCCTATGAAAGAAAAGCATTGAGGATATATACAATATTTTACAAACTCATTGAAATTCACTCAATATTCTGGAATTGTATATATTTGAAAACGTTGATGATGGTAGAGGTGTTTCTGTTAAACTCATTAAAACTGATGACAATTCTGTCATCATCAACATCAACAACATTGCATCCTTATCAGTCTTTACATTGTCACCAAAGCACCAACAACAGCAGAACAACGAGATTAGTTGTCTCCATAATTTCAGAATAATGAAATATAAAACGGACCAGTGACTTACCAGCCCTCAACACCAAGAACACCGTCCATAGCAGAAGATGCATGTTTGTAGACTGAGCGCCCACATCCTCAATTAGTGTCTCTGTCTCACCATCTGATCTCACCCACCTGCTAGCTGGACCAGGAAACGTCCCCGGCATGTCCGGGTTTTCTTGTATCATTTAGATCAGTGCATTTTCTAGACGTATAGACAAATCCGACGAAACTACCGTAAGTAAGCGGGCGACATAACTAGAGTACTATAGAGACATAACTGAGAGACATAACATCTCTATAGTACTCTAGACATAACTAAGCTGTTGCTGAGTAGCGTTGCGCCAGTGCCTCCTATTGGATTGGTTGCGTCCACTGGGATAACAGTCTGCGATTTACAACTGTCTTACTACTACTTTCATAATGTCGAGTGGGAAAACATGTTCCGTTTTCAATTGTTCAAATAGCAGCAATAAAACTTCCAGTTTAAAGAAAAAACAATGTGAGATACATAGAATACCCCGGGTCGACTGCCCCTGTCATGGTACCATACGGTTTGCACAGATTTCCTGGGCGAGCACAAAGATGAGGACATTCGCCAGAAGTGGGTGAAAAATATCAACAGACAGGGATGGGTTCCTAATAACAACAGCACCGTATCAATCTAGAAAATACTCTTGAATACAACAGAAGGGGCGCATTGGGGCAGTAATAACATTACTGTTATTATTGATGTCTGTTGTTAACGTTTGATTTGCTTGACTGTGACTCTCACTCTGAGAACCAACAACGCTAGCCGTTATAGCTGTACCTTACCCTTTCCTTTTGAAATGTGAAAATTAGATAAACAATGGTCACAAATGAAAAACATGAATTTGTTTATCTGATATCCATTCATTTATTTATTGTTGCCAAATGGACAGATATTTTTATAGTTTCCTCGTTAGCTAGCCACAGTAGTTAAGTAGATAAAGTAGATATAATATCAACCTAGTTCCAATTATGTCTTTATTTCCCCATTCTCTACTCTGAGCTATTTTCATAAATAATCTGTAGGATCGTTTGTACCTTCATCTGTGACTGGAGGCCACTGTCTAACGTCTTAACCAACCCAACAAGCCATACTGCCTGGCTGTAGCTGTCATCGAGGGTGCGTAATCACGGAGGTTTGTTTACATACCAGTAACAGGTCAGTAATGGCGTCGCCACAAGGTGGCAGCCTACACAGAACGGCCGTCGGATTCGTCTATAAATATCATCATATGGGTTTCACGGTGTGGCTCAAATAATTGACATTACACCATTCCAAAGTTTTTTTTTTAATGAAAACTACAAATTACACTTCTGCTCCTAAGTACGAGCACTAGTGAAGCAGTTTGGAGCGGCGTCATTGGTCGAGCTACTGACCAATGAGAACACGCATTGTTAGGTCGAGCTACTGACCAATGAGAACACAGGTTGTTAGGTCGTGCTGCTGACCAATGAGAACACGCGTTGTTAGGCCGTGCTCATCTGTATCTGTACATGTGAGGAGGACCGCTGGACAACATCACAATGGTTCGTAGGGTTCTAATACATTCTAACACACACCGAAAAAGCGAGTGTGCACATCACGGACCCCGTATCAAAGGTCCATTATTTATCCCGCTGACCTTAAACGTACTGTCGGCCGTAGAGATGAGCAGTAGGACCGGGATGTTAGTTCCTTTTGGTCTAGTAGTTGGACCGACCTGGTACTGTGTCAACATTACACGGAGCCCACACCTAGGACTGGTTAACCCACACCCAGGACTGGTTTACCCTCATCCAGCACTGTTTAACCCACACACGGGTCTGTGTTTCAGCTTCGCCGAGAGATGAGGCTGAGACGGGAGTACCTGTACAGGAAGGCCCAAGAGGACCGACAGAGGACCATTGAGGACAAGAAGGACAAGCTGAAGGCTGCTCTTGAAGGTGAGATGTATTGAAGAGCCAAGCCTTTCCCAACAGTTCATGGGGTGTCATTACCTTTGATGGTACAGTCGCACGAACCACCAGGACAAATTCCTTGGAGGTGCAAACCTACTTGGCAATAAAGTTCTTCTGAGTTATGTGTTGCTGGTAACATACGTGGTGCAGTCACAACTTCTCTTTCTCTTGTCTCCTTTCAGAAAATCGTTTACTCCCAACTGAAGTACGCAAAGATGCTTTGCAGTTACAAAAACTCCTGGAATATGACGACAAAGGCGCAGAAGGTCAGTGTCTGATGATTCCTGACCGTAATAATAAATCCCTGTGCATTTTGCATCCTAACCACTGTGTTATAACCACACCCCATACAGGAGCCACCTCTCACATGGATGATGAGTACAAATGGGCAGGGGTGGAAGACCCTAAGATCATGATCACAACATCCAGAGACCCCAGCTCCCGCCTCAAGATGTTTGCTAAGGTCAGTGTGGATGGGCACCTCATCACCGGGATGAGTGATGGGTGTTCCCAGAGATCAGTCAGAAAGCGAAGACAGTCAAGGATTTGTCTGGGTGCACACATGAACAACGGTGATCACTAAAGGTTGATCATCAGTGTTGTTGTCCCATTCAACCTCCACTTGTATGTTGAGAAAAACAGACTGGTTGCCAAAGCACTACACGTGAATCCACAGGCTACAGAACAGGTGTGGGGCAAATGGTTTCAAAGAGGGACATTTGATGAAGATTTTCAATTAGATTCCAATTGTTGTTATGCAGGGTTCATGTGAACTCTGAACAAGTGAGTCTTGGGTCTCTTCTGGAAGAGTTCCACATCAGCGGCAGCCATCTTGTTGATAAATAATGCCCTCGCCTCTCCTCTGTCCAGTTGTCATGTCAAACCCGGCCCATATTAGATAAACGCTTGTGATTGGCTCGATCTGTCTAAATGGCGGGGGGGGCAGATCACCTGCCAGAGCATAGAAGACAAAAGCCTGCAGATTGGTCTGGTTCCCATGCGAGGACATGTACGGATGGAAATGCAGTGCAAAGCGTCTCTTAGAAGGACTAGGTAGTGAACAGCTGATGCTGCTTAGTGACACCGTAGTTCATTCCGGTGGTGTGATGACATCTGTTCCTCAGGAGGTGAAGCTCTTGTTCCCGGGCGCCCAGCGGATGAACAGAGGAAACCACGAGGTGGGGTCGCTGGTGAAGGCCTGCAGAGCCAACAACGTCACAGACCTGGTGGTCATCCACGAGACCAGAGGACAGCCAGGTACAGCAGCAGGCCTCACCCTGGCCCAGTCACAACATCAGTCTGGAACAGCCTGAAGGCTGCCAGTTGGGCTAGGCGGTTTGGCCAGAAACTGGATGTATCACGGTAGGAGGTTGGCCCCAGGGAAACTGCACTTTCTTTTGTTTAAAGACAATGGTGGGTGGCTTTGCTAAAGATAAGGACCATTGTACGTCAACATTTAAAGAAGGACAAACTACCAGAACTTTGTTGCTACTTATGATAACGAAACAGCTGAATCTGGTAATGGACCCCAGTTCTGTTACTTTTTTCCTTGTCTGCGGATCCTCAGAGTTGTGTGTTGTTTTGTGTGTTGTTTTTTTTCTTCAAGTGCTCTTGAGCAGCACTAGTGCTGCAGCACAATTTCATTGAAACTTTGCACAATGTACCAACCGTCTTTTTATTTCCAATGAGACCCCCCACCGGCGCCCTGCACAGCCACGCTAGAACTTCCAGCAAATCAAATCACCTCAAAATCAAATCACGTGTTGTCCTTTTCTGCTACGCACCCATTGGTCCGTCTCGCAGGGGCCCGCCTTGCACCGGAGCTCGGCCAGTCTTCCTCTCCATTGAGCACACACATACACACACTGGAGAAGGGCTTCTCCTTTATTTAATGATTTTCTTTTAATCCATTTACTCCCGTTGCGATTGAACCGCTTTCCATTGCCCTTAGGAGCTCACCGCTCTTTACCGGTGTATATAGGAACGGGACTGAGCACAGAGTATCACTTTATGCCGATGACCTTTTACTTTATGTCTCAAATCCCACTGTCTGCATTGACAGAATTCTGGACATTTTACATACATTTGGTTCCTTTTCTGGTTATAAATTGAATATTACAAAAAGTGAATGCTTCCCTCTTAATAATACAGCAAGACAGATTCCGGCTCAAACACTACCGTTTCGCTTAGCCTTTTCTAGGTTTCAATATTTAGGCATTAATATCTTGAATAGTCTCCCTTTATTACATAAACATAACATTGTGGAACTGGTCAGAAAGGTGAAATTGGATCTATTACGCTGGAATAACCTCCCATTGTCGCTTCTAGGTAGAATCAACTCTATCAAAATGAATGTTCTACCAAAATTTCTATTTCTTTTTCAGTGTTTACCTATATATCTGCCCAAAGCATTTTTCAACGAATTGGATAAAATTGTTTCACATTTCATCTGGGCAGGAAAGACCCCAAGGGCAAGGTACTCCATTTTGCAAAGATCCAAGGATGAGGGAGGCCTTGCTCTGCCAGATTTCAGGGCATACTATTGGGCAGCCAATATTCAAAAAGTCTATACCTGGTACAATTTCCCCAGTACAGACTGGTGTCAGATGGAAGCTTAATCCATTTACTCTATACCAGTTATTCTATGCGGTTCGGCTGAAATTGTTATTGCAGACTACTGGCCAGACTCCTGGTCCAGGCAGTTGTGTGGACTGATTGGTGTCGTCGTTTGGATGCATTCCTGCATGTATTCCTGAACTGTGTGCCTGGGACGCATTGCAGCCTAATACTACAGAAGTGGTATTTAGGCGTGCTTATGTCACTACAATGTCTAGGAATTCCCATGTATTGTGCGCTGTACTTCTTGTGTGTGATGCTATTTCCACACATTGGGCTGTTCGCACCGTGAACAGTCCAAAGAGGCGGCCTGCATCCATCCAACACGACGAGGTGAAGGACTTTGGCCGGAGCAGGACAGACCCCGGTGCCGGCCAAGTCCTCCATGGTGCTGCAGCGTGTGGGTGACTTTGTTCTGTGTGTCCAGACGGGCTGATGGTGTGCCACCTGCCGTTCGGGCCCACTGCGTACTTCACGCTGTACAACGTGGTGATGAGGCACGACGTCCCGGACATAGGCACCATGTCCGAGGCCTTCCCCCACCTCATCTTTCACAACTTCACCTCGCGCCTTGGCAGACGGGTGAGTCCCGGCTCTTTATTCTCGGGTCCATTTCAGTGCTTGTTGTTCCTGCTCCTCCGGATGAGGCCTGCTGTTTCGAGCTGAGAGCCCCAGCTGTGGCTCGATGGAGAGCCGCGTGTGGAATGAGGACCGAGGAGCACAGCTTCTTCCGCGCCGTAAAGTAGACCGTGACTGATCACAACCTCATACTTCATCCATGTTCATTATGTGGCCTCTTACAGTAGAGCTGGTGTGTGTGTGTGTGTGTGTGTGTGTGTGCGTGCGCGCGCACACTGATGCGTACTCATTCCCCAACAAGATTTGGCAGCTGGTGCAGCTTCTTGTGGAGTGATCTGCCCTGGAACAGCTTCAGTAGTCCTAACATGTTTGAGCATCATGACCTGAAGCCATGCTCTTCTACAGGTGTCCAACATCCTCAAGTATCTGTTTCCAGTGCCCAAGGACGACAGCAAACGAGTGATTACCTTTTCCAATCAGGAAGACTTCATTTCATTCAGGTCAACATGAAAATTAATTACATAGGATGTTGTCGATATTAAATATTCCTTAGAAATATCAAATCTGGCGTTGCAAATAATAGTATGTTTTGTGTACTTGCAGACATCACACCTATAAGAAAACAGACCACAAGAACATTGCCCTTACAGAAGTGGGACCCAGGTTTGAGATGAAATGTAAGTTAAAACCACTTGCTATAATTAGATGGTAGAGGGAGCCCATCAACGCACTGCACATGCATTCATCTCAAGTGTAGTTTTGTTGGCCTCTCCGTGGTAAATGTCTCAGGGAACCCCATTTGCACTGAAGTTGAGTCGGTTGGCCGTGTGATGAACAAGATCCAGCTGCGTCTTCTCAGTCCTTCAGCTCTGTGCTCTGTGGCTCTAGCGTTCAGATCTCCTTGTTCATCCTAACCCTGAATGTGTTCTCCAGTGTACATGATCAAGCTGGGCACCTTGGAGAACGAGAGCTCTGCTGATATCGAATGGCGACACCACGCGTACACCAACACCGCCAGGAAAAGGAAGTTCCTCAGCGTCGAGTAGGATCTAGCGGCATATTGTCTGCAAGAACAAACCCCCGCCACCTCTTCATCAGTTTAGAACGATGAAGCACTCTGGACAGTTTGTTTTGACATCTGGTGTGAATAAAGCATGGCTGTGGATTTTCCTGTATCTTTGCATTGCATTTGTATCTGATCATATGTGATTAAATGTTTGTAATATCTATTCATTGTTTAATTGAATGCTCTGTTCATTAGGGTTGAATATTTAAGTACGTTATTTGGTTGAAGATGCAAACAGATTGGACATTGGAAGAACTGCATTTCAACTCGCCATAATCAAAAACATTCCACCGCTAGCGCACCTTGTGTAGTTGTGTTCACGGTGGGCGTGGCTTCAAGGGCCGTCCAATCAGGAGTCGATATCGCGGAGGTTTTCCGTTTTCCCAGAAATTCTCGACGAGATCCGATGTTGAGATTGATAGCTTTCAAGATGGCGGCTCCAGGTAAGAGTTAGCTCCAGTCAAACTGGACCAAATACTTAGTTTTGGGGGTTTCATTTGATCGGAAACCACAGCGTACGCTGCATCTCTTCATATGGCCTGACAAACTGCACGTTATTTGTATCCACTCAAAAAAGACACGGAAATAGTTTATAAAACTGACGCGTTGGTCGCCTCCATAGTTTTTAGCCGTGTTAGCTCGCTAGCGTTAGCGTGCATAGCTCAGTGCAAGCTACCACGGTTAGCACGCTAGCATTAGCATAGCTGAAGTTAAGCTACCACCGTTAGCTCACTAGCGTTATCATAGCTGAGTGTAAGCTACTACTGTTAGCTCGCTAATATTTGCCTGCTTAGCTTAGCATAGCTCCGTGATAATCCCCGTCCCGTGCAGAGCGGGGAGCATCGGACGCCAGGATCAGCCCCCCAACATTGGGGGTCAGGAGGGTCGTAACGCTGTCAAACCCCCCGCGACGCCTTGCCGTCCCCGTCGTCATGGTGCTTACAGATTGTCTCTGTTACAAGGCTAACTGGGCCTCGTCGTTAAGACATGTCACATCAGACCCCCGATGCTAAGCTAAGCTGTTACCGTCACTTTGATTCAACTTTTATTATAAGAGTGCTGAAGCCTGTCTCACCTCCGTCCCCTCTGTCTCGCCTCTGTCTCCTCTCTCACCTCTGTCCACTCTGTCCTCTGACGTTACCTTTTTTTTATTATATGTTTTTATAGGACTTTTTAACAGTTGATTGTGGTTTGTGGTTTACCCGTAAGTGTCTTGGAAAGTGCAGTATAAATACATGTTTTGTGATCTGAGTTGATATGAATTGAGTAGGTTTTATTTTGGGATGCTGCAGCATCAGATGTCAAATGGCTGTCGACCATCGTGTTGCGTGTAATGTACTTATGTACTGACAGCAGTATGTGGTCATGGATACCATGAGGTTGTACTGCAGCGTTGATGTGACCATGGCTCGTTCATACACTGAACATGGTGTGAACATGATCATTGATATTCAGTATTAGTTTAAATGTTGTACCATTAAGGTAAAAAAAGCCCATATGGTGAACTTTAGTTTAGTACTTGTTTTTAAAGTGGTTGGTTGTGGTATATAGTATTATTAAGTTGCGATGTAGTATTTTATTAAGGTGGTATATAGTTTTACAGTGACATGGTAGGAATGGTAACACGTTATTAAGGTGGTGTATAGTATTTTATTGAGGTGGTATCTAGTATTACAGTGGCATGCGAGTAACGATAGCATGTTGTTATTAAGGTGGTATATAGTATTTTATTAAGGTGCTATATAGTATTACAGTGGCATGCTAGTAATGGTTGCATGTCGTTAGTTTCCAGGTGAATCCTCTCTCATTCCTGGATCCCAAGTGCATGAAGCTCTCTAGAGGTTGACACGTCGCAGTGCAGCCTCCCCTGCTCCTCCCGCCACACACCATGTCCTCCACCTCCTCCTCCTGCTCCTCCTCTGGAGAAACCAGTCCAGAGGATGCACCTCGAGGTGGGGGCACCATCAGGGTGTACCTACCCAACAAACAGAGGACTGTGGTGAGATGCACACACTGCTTACCTGTGACAGTTCACCCTTGGTTCCAAGTACCAGTTACTTAAGATTTAAATTGAAACAGTTTTTACCCCAAGCGACTTGAGTAGATGTGTTTTAGATGCATGTCATGGTGTTGCCGGACGGGTAACTTGCCCTCGGTTGCCTACATTCAGACCGAGGACATTGCAGGTTAGACTGCAGAACCCCTGATCAGAGACAATTCAACCCAAGCACTAGGTGGTGGAAGTGGGGCTCAACCCATCGCACCGGTATCCCTACTGCCCCATCCTCCCTCCTAGTACCGGCTCATCTACAATGTATTCCCTGTCAAGTGGGTTCATGTTCTCCCACACTACACTCATTTGTAAGTGTTTCTCCATCGGGCCTGTTATATTTCACAGCCTGGCCGTGCTGCTCCACCAGGCCTGTTCTAGTGAGTAAGTGTGCACAGTAGGTGCAGCAGCCGGCGCCTCATTCCTTCCATCACTTGTTATGCGTTGGATTCCTCTATGCAACATATCCGTTGCCTTAAAATATGGCAATAAAACATTGTCAGTCTGGGTCGTGTCAGTAGCTAACAATAATAATCATACCATGTCCCAGGTCTATGTGTTCAAACTGTAATGGATATGACAAAGCACAAAGACATTGGAGTTAAACCTTTAGTTAGCCCACCGGAGGAGGACCAGGGAACCCGTTCAGCCCTCTGCTGTTTGGTACATTGAAAGACATCCCGTTGAAGCCCCGTCTCCTGGCTGCAGGTGACGGTCCGGCCCGGACAAACTGTGTACGACAGCCTGGACAAAGCTCTGAGGATGAGAGGCCTGACGCAAGACTGCTGTGCTGTGTTCCGCCTCCTGGAAGGGTAAGGGACCGCAGGAGTGCTGAATCAGTAGGTGACCTGGGTGATACATGGGTCACATGGCGTTGGGGTGCTGAATCAGTAGGTTATCTTGTTTAGATGCCATCTCATGTAACACACTGTTAAAAGGGTATTTTGTGTTATTGTGTCCTATAAAAATTTTTTATAGAAATTTCACAGGCAAAGGTTAAATGAACACTAATGGAACCACTTCATACATCCAAATCCACCAGTCGTCCACAGCACGATGTCTAACTGTGTAAAACCTCATGAACATAGGGCCTCGTCTCATGCCCTGTCTCCCTGCTAGGCGTAAGAGGCTGACTGAGTGGAACACTGACATCACCCCTCTGGTTGGAGAGGAGCTGCTGGTGGAGGTGCTGGATGATGTCCCCCTCACCATGCACAACTTTGTAAGTAGCTCAGCTTTATCTACAGGAATAACCATAGTAGCCAAATGCCAGGAGAATCAAGCATGTGTCCTCTAAAGGGGAATCCCCTAATACCAAACCAGATGAGAAGCTTGTTTTGTTTACATGACGTGTGTGTACATCTGGATCTCTTAGTTTTAAGAGTCCTCCTAAATACTTCCATGGTCTTCCTCGGCCTGACCTCCCTCCAGGTACGGAAGACCTTCTTCAAGTTGGCCTACTGTGACTTCTGCCACAAGTTCCTCTTTAACGGCTTCAGGTGCCAGACTTGCTGCTACAAGTTTCACCAGCACTGCAGCAGCAAGGTGCCCACAGTCTGCCTGGACATGGACACCATCACCAAGAGGTAGGACTCTCGGGGCCAGAGGGGGTGAGGGTGAGAGTGGGCGAGAGGATGTGCTTGGGAGACTTGGGATGACTCGACCCACACTCCAATGAGTTGAAGATATGTACTACTTTTAAGATGTGTATTGTAATGCTGTGAATGCTGGGGTACGGGGCCAATGTCTTGGTGTACGCTGGGTTGGGGGGGTTCTACCATCTGTCAGGGTCCCAACGCTGCGTTTTCTCCATGCTCACACTCCATCTCCATGCTCACACTCCTCGCCCTGCTGTGTCTCCGGGTCTGAAAGGCTCTGGTCAGCTACCGTTGGAGGTATCTGGTTAGCTATCCTATAACCATCCTAGTGTACATTTTGTTGATCAGTCCCTGGGATAGCCAAAGCAACCATGAACATGCAACCGAAAAGCTGCCGTGTTAATGCATGCAATGAATCCAGTAAGCAAGTCCACAGTCCCACTGGTACTGGATCTAATACACACTACGCAATCTATATGGTGTAGCTGAATACTTAAACACACTGGCAGGGGGCTATTTAGTTTACTGTTTACAGACAAGCTCATCGCCCATCCCTCCATGATCTCACCGTGGTCTTGATCAATGTTTTGTGTGTGTGTGTTCTCATCTGTCCATGTCCAGGTTTCCAAGTAATGCCTGTACAGAAGAATACACAAATATATCCATAATGTTGCCAGATAGCTCCACATCACAGAGCGACCTAGCCTCAACCCCAGATCCTGCTGGGTAAGAACGCTGGCCACGGGCTGCTTGGTTCTGTGTGCTTGTGTGGGATATCGTCATCACATAGACACCATAGACACTGATGTAGAATGATCAGTAATGTATAGTTCAATAATGTAGCGTGGACTGTCAATAATGTGTACCTCACCGGGCATGTGGACATTGTTTTACGTATGTACATTTCCACTGCTACTGTGTTTTGATAGATATCCTTATTACTGTATATCCTTTTACAGTTTTCATTCTCATTTTATATTTGTAATTCCTATGGCGGTCACTTGCTGTGACACACACATGTCGAGTGTGGACTGACAAGTCCTCATATCCATATCAGTAGTGCTGTGACCTCATGACTGCCCCCCCTGCTCCATGTCTCTGTGCTCCAGGATGGACCTGTTGTCTCCCGCCTCGGCCTTCCCGTTCCCCATGTCGGGGAGCGACGGCCAGTCCCTCCAACGCCACCGCTCCACCTCCACACCCAACGTCCACATGATCAGCACTGTGGGCCCGGTCGGGGCCAGCATCATAGAGGTAGGCTACCCTGACCCCTGACCCTAACCTGTCAGGGCCAGCATCATAGAGGCAGGTCTAGTTTTAGGTTAAATAATGAGTAAACTATCAAGTGAACTCTGAGCTATTGTCAATGCGGCCATACTCCATACACACGGGGCCCCACAAGCTCCTGGTCATGTCGACGCCTGTTCTCCGTATGGTTCATGTTCGCCTGTGTTCTGCCCGTCTCTTTTAGGGAGCACTAAAGACCTTCCATACAACAGGTAAGAGTTTTAACCCAAAGAGTAATCTTGAGTACTGCTGTGCGGGCCAGGTCGTTCTCCACCTAGACTAATTGTGATGTTGCTAAGGCCCAGAGCCCTCGCCGAAGCCCTCCACCAGCCCCCCCTCATCGCTGGGCTCCCCCGGCAAGAGGCCCCCCAAGTCCCCCTCGGAACACAAGGAGCGCAAGCCCTCCTCTTCCTCCTCCGACGATAAGAAGAAAGTGGTAGGTGTCTCCGCCTCCGCCTCGGCAGAAGGTGCCTGCTGTCGTCTGCTTTGACGGCCGGCTTTCACGATCCGTGTTTGATGGTCTGTTTGACCGTTCTCCCTGAGGCCGAGGACGTTGAAGCGCACTGTCAATATTGGAGCACTTCTCCTGCAGGGCTTGGTTCCTAGTGTCCCTCTGTTAAACCCCCTACTCCCCCCCCCCCCCCCCCAGCACCGCGGGGGGTACAGGGACTCCAGCTACTACTGGGAGGTGCACTCCCGGGAGGTGACCCTCCAGAAGAGGATCGGGTCCGGCTCCTTTGGCACCGTGTTCCGGGGCAAGTGGCACGGCGATGTGGCCGTCAAGCTCCTCAAGGTGACGGAGCCCACGCCCGAGCAGCTGCAGGCCTTCAAGAACGAGATGCAGGTCCTGAGGTGAGCGCGCCGTGGCCGCCGGCCTGGTTGGTGTGTGTGTGAGAAATGTTGGAACACACCTGTGATTGACAGGACGAGATGGATGCCCCGAACCAATAGGGGAAGAGCTGCCCTGATTGGTCAGGGATGGCCCACACTCTAAACGTTCTCATACGGAGTCAACCAGAACAGACGCTCTCAGGGCATTTCACTTACTAAAAGCCGGCAGGTGGATGTGGCATTTCTAACAAATAACCCTAAAACGATAGCTCTTACATGTCACCTACAGCACGTCTTTGGATTGATTCATTTTGCTGTAGCCGCTTGAGACAATAGTCTCGTAGTTTTGGACTCGGTAGAGGGGGTTCCAGATTCAAACCCCCCCCCCCCCCCCCCAATGTCTACCTGCAGGCATCCTAGAGCAGGACGCCTTGATCCTACCTGGCCTTGGTTAGGAGAAGCTTAAGTGACTCTCATAGCATAGCCTCACGTGTCTCCTCCTCCTCCCCCTTCTCCGGTGCTGCAGGAAGACCCGCCACGTCAACATCCTGCTCTTCATGGGCTACATGACCAAGCCCAACTTCGCCATCATCACCCAGTGGTGCGAGGGCAGCAGCCTGTACCGCCACCTGCACGTCACCGACACCAAGTTTGGCACCATGAGACGCATCGACGTGGCTCGGCAGACCGCGCAGGGCATGGAGTGAGTCCCGCTTACCGTCGGCACCGCCGCCACCGCCGGCGGGCAAGGCACTCGTGCCCGTGTCCACTTGGTGGTCAGATACGGACGGTCACCGATGAGGATGATTCTAACCGACGCCTAAAAGGAGTTGAAGCAGAAATGTGGATGTTAGAAGTTCTGAAAGAGCAAAATGTGTTTATTAGTTCTCAAATGGGAAATAAGCTATAGTTATTGCAAGTGACTAAATTATCATTAAAGTATCCGGCATCATTCACAATATGCTGGTAATTCAGCTTGTTCGCAGCTTGTTGCTGGTGATTCAGCTTTTCTTTGTTTTCTTTGTTTCCTTTTTAGTTATCTCCATGCGAAGAATATCATCCACCGAGACCTCAAGTCAAACAGTATCCTTTCCCTGAGACACTAATGGCTTGACTTCTGTTCACTAAGCACACACACACACTATTGCTGTATTAGTCTGAGTGATTACAACATGGTAACTTCAGTAAAACCTCCATTCCCGATATTGATGTAAGGGACACACAAGGGACAGACGCTGCCTAAGGCTTCCCTTACATATGATAGGGAAGGGAAGCCTTCGGCAGCACGAAGGGAGCGCGAGCGAACCAGCAGCACTTCCATCTTCTGTGTTGTTGGTAGACGGCAGCCGCCTGCCGGCCGGCCGTCAATCTGTCAGCCTCTTGTTAATCCGTGGTCCTCTGGAGGAGGATCCTCTCTGGCTTTACGTTACAGAAACATCCACCATGCCAGCTGTAAGCCTGTCTCATTATGAGATGATATGATTATTAATGGTTCCTAACTCGCCACTGTCTTAAGAGGGCTAAGAACTTAATCTGGTTCCACCCAGATCATGAAACGCAGCTCTGAATAATGTTCAGTTCCAAGAAACGCTCTGCAATGCTCTCCAGTTAATCGGGTGTCCTGAGTCTTTTAGTGGAGAGCCCAGGCTTTTACTCTGCCAAACTACTGAACTGCTGCACCAGACATTTTCATCCACGAGGGCTGGACGGTGAAGATCGGAGACTTCGGCCTGGCCACCGTCAAGTCCCGCTGGAGCGGCTCCCAGCAGGTGGAGCAGCCCAGTGGCTCCATCCTCTGGATGGTGAGGCGGCTTGAGTTGAGGACTTTCAGGATGAAAGTGTGTTTTATAACATACCTGTTGATCAATCACCTGCTGACCTAAACTCTTTGGTTCACATGTCCTTGTACAAATCAAATTCTGTTAATTTGTTCAAAAACTAAAATGTGTAAAAACATTTTCCAAACCATATTGATTGAATCTTGCACTGACATTTCCTGCCTGGAATCAAATAAAGGCTCCTTTGAGTAAAGCTCTTTGGCCCTTAAACCTGTGACCCTGCTCTCTAGGCTCCTGAGGTGATCCGCATGCAGGACAGCAACCCGTACACCTTCCAGTCCGACGTCTACGGCTACGGAGTAGTACTGTTTGAGTTGATGTCTGGAACCCTGCCTTACTCCAACATCAACAACAGAGATCAGGTGACTTCCCCGCACCAATCCCTGGGTCTCACCAGTACAGCCCCGGGTCACGTCTGATCTCAAGGTTCATGGGCTCCATTTCCCAGTTGCACTAGACAGGTCCTCGTGTCAAAAGGTAACAGACACGGCACACTGGCTAGATGCTGTGAGGAAAACGGCTTGTTTACCTTTTGCATTACGCAGTAAAAGGGAACTACACAATTCATCAAAAACATGGAAACATTCTTGCCTCTGCAGTTTCTGAAGCTCGCTTCATCTTTGCTCTGCAAAGCCCAGTATGGGAGATGGTTCCAGTGTAGAGTTGCACTCTTTCACCAGTGTAGAAGAGACCAGATAGCTCAACATGTGTCAGTGACGCGTCCAGAGGTGATGCAGTAAATCCATTGACCTGGATGAACACGAAGCTTCCTTCAGAGAGGTTCACCTCCAGAAGACCCACCTCCTCATTCCCTTTGTTCCCCATTCCTCAGATAATCTTCATGGTCGGTCGTGGCTACCTGTCCCCCGATCTCAGTAAGCTGTACACCACCTCGCCCAAGTCCATGAAGAGGCTCATCATCGACTGTCTGAAGTTCAAACGAGACGAGAGGCCCTTGTTTCCACAGGTGAGTGAATGGAAAGAGAATGAGAATGAAAAGCCCGGTGACCTCATGACTTCTGTAATGACCAGCTAATCCAATGCTAACCAGGCTAACTGGTGGCGTTAATATTGTAGCATCGCCCAGTAGTCCCATTTTCCCTTGATGTTGATAATAAAATGCATGTATAATATCTCTTGATTGCGTATAACTGTCCTGGTATTTCATAAACAATGTGGCTTCATGCTGACGCCCGGATTGCGCTCCACGTGAGAGGAGCTGAAGAGTGGACCTAGTCTCGTCTCCACCAGGCCGAGCTCCACGCAGCTCAGACTTGGGTTCCTGAACACAGATCTGGCTGGGCGGCGTGTTTCCCTTCCCTTCCCTTCACATCCGTGGCCTGTAGCTGGCGAACACAAACTGGGCCAGCGGTAGTTAACTGTAGAAAGTGTCTGTAAGGTTCTCCTCAACAGCGTGCAGTCTGGCCACTGTAGGAATACGCTTTTAAAACCCCTTCTGAGAGCCCGGAGTCTGCGCCGTCTCTCCTCAGAAGTCTTGCTTAGATATCACAGGGCTGCTAGAGCCCGGATTATTCCAGCCTTGTGTAACCCTTTTTAGAATGTGCATATTTTTTTAGAAGCGTGTATACATCGTTCGTTAGGAGTGGCGCGCTTTTAGGGTGCTTCCCGCAGCTGCTGGTGGAGATGAGCAGGTGCTACAAATGTGGTGACACATGATGAAATGACACATGCGCAATGTTCTCCAGATCCTGGTGGCCATGGAGCAGGTCCAGGACCTGCTGCCCAAGATCGAGCGCAGCGCCTCGGAGCCGTCTCTCCACCGGGCCGTGCACGCCGAGGACCTCAACCCTGAGCTGTTCAACACCACCAGGTTCATGCCGCTCTGAGCCCCCCCCCCCATACACACACACATACACACACACACACACACACCGCCCCTTCCTCCACCCGCACAGCACCAGAGAGCAGAGGCCCGGAGACCCTCCCTGCAGCTCGGCACACGCTGATCATCCTGTCCCGCCCCGCGTCACGCCGCCCCCCCCCCCCCCCCCCACACACACACACACACACACACACTCTGAACGAGGGCCGTCGTTTTGAACTTCCCTTGAACTCTTCGTTTCCTCCTGGTGTTTTTTTTTTGTTTTTTTTGTTTTTTGTTTTTTTTGGTTGCTCCCGACGCCTCGACGCGACTTCACCGCACTCTGCACGCGGGTCCGAGGAACGGAGCCGGGCCCCTTCGGTTCTGGTTGGGGCTCGGCCCTCACACACCGTCAGACGCCCAGTGATGTGGGGACTGGCCCGCTTCTCGACCCTTTTTAAAGTCTGTCTTTTTCAGGCGTTTTCTGAAGCGGAACAACTTTGGAACTTGGAGGGGGGGGGGTTCCTTTTTTAGAACTAGTTTTTAAAATTAATCTTTTCCTATTTGTATTTATTGTCACCACGATGAGACGCTGGTTAAAGCCTTTAGCACGATGCAGTCTTGGTTACACAGTTTGCAGCTGCTATTGGCCAGTGATGATAAAACCAAACCAGGATGCCTTGGAACTGGGCTGTCTGCCTCCAGGACCAGAGCACTGCTGCTCCCCAGACAGGCTGGGCTGCTGGGGAGCAGCACGTCTTGAGGGTGGTGGCGTGGGCACTGTCCCAGAAGATGTCGTCTCCTGGATGCAGTCAGCACACACGCACACACACACACACACACACACACACACACACACAAAAACAAACAAACTAGTTGTAGTACTGTACCTGCACATGGTCATTGAGGCCTTCAATGCACGTAGTCTGCTGCTGGGAAGTCTGGGTCAGGTTAGTGAGTAGACTCTTGAATGCTTTCTGAGGATAGGAGTTGAGTGTTTTGAACGTTTAGGACTAGAATCTTTTTCGATGCTTTCACAGGATAGGAGAAGTCTATTTGAAATCTGTCTGAGGGTAATGAGTGGGTTTAGCACAACGGTCTTTATACTCTGCACATTCTAGGGCGTTATAATTGCTTTTTACCTTTTAAATGCGTTTCAATGATTTGATCAGGAAAGGGCCTTTTTCTCGAACAACTGGATGCACCTAAGTACTCTTCATTATAAGGAGTAGTTATTGCACCTTTATAAACTTAAGTTTAAAAATGTGCAATAACTTTTTGGCAATGTACTGGCTACCTCCTGTTTACATCAGAATCTTACACGGGCAAAGTAATATATAGAAAAATTACTAATTTTATATCTAATTAAAAAGTATTTAATGCATTTGAAACCTAGTCTGAAGGACTATACATTTTGAATAAATTAGTCAATGTTCTACCTTTCTTCCAACTTTCTGATGAGCACGGTTTGGTTTTAAGGAAAGGATTGGTAGTAGTGCGTTGAAGCTCACGGAAACTAGCGTCTGAACGGCGTGCCGAGTTCCTCGCGGAGTACAACAACCTGTAAAGCCCTCCCACTCTGAAGGAAGACTGGTCAGGATGCTGCGGTCCTGCAGGCGTCTCCCTGCTCCCGCGGAGAGCGCGCCCCCCCCCCCCCCCGTCCCACAAGCTGCCTTACGAGACATCAGCTGTGGTCACCTCAAAGAAAATGCGTTGGTTCACACTCGGCGATGCCTTCCGGGCAGCTGACGTTTCCCTCAGGGTTGGTCCAGTGGTGGCTGCAGAGCAGCAGCTCAGCAGACCACTTGGTCTGGTCTGCTGCCATCGTGAGGTGACTTGAGGAGAAACCCTTTGGGCTGTCTCATTGTGTTCCCTTCGCTCGCTCTATAGCACTCTGGAGCAACTGGTTTGTAACGCCTATTATAAACCAAAACATTTGAACATGGCAATTCTGGCTTGGCTGTGATGATTCCACCATGTGTGGTTTCTCTTTGAACACTTCTCTAGCGCATCCTTAAGGGGCCTGACGGTTGGAGGGTCAGCCGGGCCTCGCCTCTACTTCCCGAACTAACACCAACAAAGGGACGTGATTGGCCGTCCACCAAATACTTCTCTTTGCGTCGAGACATTCCCAGGTTGTTGTTGGTCAAAGTGGTCAGACTGTTCTAAGCTAATGTAAGCCATATTAACATTCATCCTAAGGGTTTGTGTCAGAGCTGAGGGGGCTGAGGGTTTCATCATAAGGGGGCTCTGGATCTGACGGCCACGGCCCTGTAGCTCACCGCATGGCATGTGATCGGGACCTTTTAATCGTTCGTCAAGGCTGATGCCCCGAACCTTCTCCCCTGTTGGCGTGAGGAGTTCTGAGCCCAGGGCTGAAACACATCATCACTGTTAGTCTAGCTGCTGGACGCCATCAGGAACCATGCATTCCCGCTACAGAAAGAGCCATAACTATGCTTCTGTTCTGGTTCAATGTGTGCTGGTAACGCTTTGGGAGGTGGGTTTTGACGTTCTGTGAACCTCGTGGTGAATTTTATTTTTATTTTCATGTATGTATTGTTGTCACGGGTAGAGTGTGTGACCAAGATGATGACCACGATGTCAGCAGGATGTGACCGCAGGTTGTGAATACGTGTCCCCGTGATGTCATCGCCATGATGTGACGATGCACAGTGCTTACAATGGCTCACAGCTTTTCTTGCTTGTGTTTTTAAGGCCACCTGTGCAGGTGTGCTTAACCCTAGAGGGGGACACAGGGCCGAGGGGCTGGGTCCCCTCATCGTCCTTTATACTCATTCCAGTCACGGGGGGGGTGTCTTTGGTCTGGGACTTGGAATGCGGTGGAAGTTTTTCTGGGGTCGGGCTCCCCACGTTTCTGTTATTTATTGATGTCTGTGCAGACATTTTCAATCTGCAATCATGGATCTTTTTAGGTGGATTAAATGTTTACTTGAGGGAGAGCGCTCTGCAAAAAAATGTAAAAGCCATGTTTCGTGGGACCTTTTTCTATTTTTTTTTCTTTTTTTTTTTTTTTTTTTTCTGTGGCACGGTACTGTCTCGCCCTGCTCAGCTGGAACCCAACTCCTGGTGGAAGGGTTCTGACACACGGAGGGAGGCGTCCCACCTCAGTAGCGACAGGGTTTCAATAGTCCTACGGTTTTACTGCATGACCTCTTTCACCGTCTACCATCAGTAAATACAGAGATGAGCTTAAAGTGATAAGGCGCAAGCCCACCTTGTGAGAATAGATGAGATGTACGGTGAATAGAACATGGGTCTGAGGCTGCTGCCATTCTGATGTTCTTCAGAAGACCTTCTATAAGGACAAGGCTTTTATCGGTTTTGATTTTAGAATTTGTCGTCCCAGGTTAGTGGGACTACCAGTTTGTGGACTACATATTCCATGAAATGATCTGAATCCGTGGTTTCTCACTTTCCTGATGGACTGCCGTTGGCTATGAACTCCGTTGTGGAGACTCAGGATAGGTTGAGAGGAACGCACGTTGTCCTCTGCTGAAACGACGGCAGCATTTGAACGGGATGTCTGGTGGAGAAGGGACAAGTTGCCATGGTTACCAACACCACGCCCCCCTGAGAAGATGGCGCCCCGCCCTTTCCCCTGCCCCAGCACGGCTTCCCTCTTTGAAACCCACCGGAGAAGAGGATCACGGGGACGCCCTGCGTGACGCGGGAATCGCACTCACAACGCAAACGAGGAGCAAGAATAAGAGTTATATTGGAATAGGGTTCTTTCTGCATATCTTTTAGGTGAATTGCAATTAACGGTCTATAGTTTTCTGATGTTTCAGGGGTGATCCGTTTGCAGTAAATGGTGTATCCTGCTCTGTACAGTTACTTTTTTAATTAAAATGTACTTGTTTCTATTTTTTTGTGTGACGGTTTCGAGAGAAAAAAAAGAACAATTATTTTAAATGTAAAGGAAATCTTAGTATTTTTTTAGTTTTTTGTCTTAAAATATTGATGATGCAGGATTCTTTAAATAAAACTGTGGAATACTAAATGTGAGTTTGTGGGTTTTATCTCCCTCCCATATCATTAATCATTTCCGTACAACACTAACTGGACTGAGCAATTTGAGCTCAGGCTTGCGCCGCGGTCCTGCGGTTTGAGGTGAAAGAGGAAGTCGTTGTATTCACACGCCGTGCAGAGCACGGAGCAGTGAAACATGCATGTTTTGCAGCCATTTTGGTTGGTTGGAAACCTTCAAGAGTCTTTGTAAACTGACATGCCTCACCCAGCCATTTTGGTTGGTTGGAAACCTTCAAGAGTCTTCGTAAACTCATTGGCATTCCTCACCCTAAACAATGTAGCAAATAAGGTGTCAGGAGGTAATGACGTACGCACAGAAATGTGGATTTCTAATATTTCATATTTATTTGGCCACAGGACTTAAAAGAGAACAGTTAGAAATGTGTTGCATACATTTAGTTGCCGTCATAAATACAGGGCTGATAGCGTTCCGGCGTACCGACGTTCCGCAGAAAAAAAAAAAAAAAAAAAAATCATGTTCGCATTCGCGTGGTCTGACAATTCCTAAAATCTGAGAGGCGTTTTCACTCAAACCACACCAGTAGGCCTACTTAAGCCAATCAGAAATAGGGTAGGGGCTACTCTTGGGTTTTAGCCAGTCAGGTTGATACAGATTCAGCAGTCACTCCACGTGTGAATGTGTGTTTCCATACACTACGAAGGTAAACGTAGCTAGTCATGGACTTCAACTTCATGAAGCCAGGGGAAGACACAAAAGTTATCGATAAAGGTATAAAAAACAAATGGCGCTGGTCTTGGATAGAGGAGGTAGGTAGAGACGAAAAGCCCTTTGGAAGGTGGTGTAAAAAACTCCGGCAACCAGGGGCATGTTTCTGCACTTTATGCGCAAGGAAAATCTTATATGGGACTTGCGGTAAAAAAGTGCTGCCACGGCACGAATCAGACCCTAAGCATCAAGCAGCTGTCCGCGCAATTCAGCACACCTCACATTTGCCGGGTACAATAGCCACAGCAGATATTCGACCCTCAATGACAGATCGCCTGGCTGATTTAAAAATGTGCGTGTGCTCATTCATTGCTGAGTTCGATCTCTCATTTACAATCGCTCATCGACTCGTCACTTTGTGCCAGAAGTTAGCGGAGGATAAACCTGCCCTAACGCATCTGTCTGTCGCGAGGCAGCATGCGAGCTATCTTATTACACACGGCATCTCGCCAGAGTTTAAGAGAAATCTGTCCGACAAGCTTAAGAATGGCAAGTTTTCACTTAACATTGATGAGGCCACGGACGAAAGCATGGATAAGATTTTAAATGTACTGGTCTGGTTTTATGATGAGGATGCAGTGTGAAAACACAGCACCTTGCCAGCAAAAAGGTCAATGTTGCGAATGCCTCCGCACTAATGCTGGAACTAAAAGATGTCCTACAATCATATGGGCTGGAGTGGAGACAAGTCACCAGTATTCTACTGGATAATTGTGCTGTGATGAGGGGAAAGAAATCTGGGCTTGAAACTCTAGCTAGGAAGGTGAACCCTAATCTGCTGGACATATCAGGAGACACTGTTCACATGGTGTCCAATACTGCTATGAAACCGTTTGGCTCAGATATGGAATGTTTTTGCTCTGATATTTATTATGATATAGAGAAGTCACCTAAACAGAAGGAGATTTTTGCACAGTTTCAAAGTTTACTCCATCTCCCCCCCAAGAGCTTGATAAGGCCCATCAGTAACAGATTCATTCAAATGCTGGAGGTATGCAACAGGATGAATGAGCTCCTGGATGTGCTCGTGGTGTACTACTATCATGTGCTGGATCCAAATGAAGAACACAAATACAGGTAATGCAAATAATTTTAATAATAACAAATGTAGTGTCTTATTTTTGTTTTAGCCCTTTTGGGATGTAGGCCTAATGAGGCACCATCTTTTATTAGTTTAGAATGGTTAGGTGTTACATTTATTAGGTGATACATTTATTTACATAGGCATATGTATGGTTGTGTGTGTGTGTGTGTGCGCGCGCTACAGAAGGCTTCTTTCTGTATCAAGTGTTTGAGAGACATGAGGTCACAGCTGAGGAAAAGGCCAGGATACAAGTACTTCAGCAAGAGCAGGCAGCGGCATCCCGAACAGGAACACAGGTTAACCAAGATGGAAAGGCACGGATCTCTGTGCTCATGACAGAGTTTGAAAGAATGAAGGTCATGATCGACTTATTCAGAGGTATTTAATGACAAGACAAACTCTTTGCAACTTAAATGTAAGAGTAAAAACATTTTAATTAATGAGTGGTTGCAGTCTAGCCTGGTGATACCAGCCACGTACTTCCGCCCAAAAGATTGTGTTCCAGCAAATGACTGGATAGAATCGAAGAAAAGGCTGGTAATGGCCAGGCTAGTTACACTCCACTGGCATATCTGACTAATGACCTAAGTCATTTTCTACATGATCGCCTACAAATGAAACAGTCGGGTCCTTTCTACATTAACAATAACTAAATTAATGACAATATCATCAACTGTGAAGTACTGTAATATTGTGAATAACTGCAACAAGGTAACAGTGTCCTTACTCCTGTAGATGAAAGTGATCTGCTGCCACCTAGTGGTTCATTTTGTGCGATCAGGATCAATTCGTTAGTACATTCTCTATTTACAAGCAAGATATATTTGGACAAGTTTCGCCCGATCATTCCCCAACTTGCCCCGTTAAAAGACATAAAAGACGTCTTTGGCAGTGAATGGTTGTATTTTAATAAACGTCTTTGGACGTCTTTGGCAGCCAATGAGTTAAAGGACTACAAATTCATATAGGAATATATCAAAAAGTTATCCCTTCTATTGTGCAGTATGCCTAGTATTTTTAATAAAACCACCCTATTAATATTTAGCTTGAACAAACTTCAGTTGTGTTATTATTTATTTATATATTGTATTTTAAAATGCATAATCATACTTGTGTGTAAATTATATTGTCTTTTATATTCGCAGGGGTCCTTCCAACATTTCAGAAATTTGCCAAAAAGCTTCAACATGAAAAGTCGATGGTGCATTTGGTGCATGTGGAAATGGTGGCCCTTGTAAGAGAGCTGGGCAAATTTATGAGACCAAAGGCTATCCCACTGAGTCAAGAGGAGATTCTCAAGGTTGATGTACGGAGAAGGGATTTGCAACTGTCAAACAAGAGGCTCGCTGTTGGACAGTTTTGCTACATTGCAATGAACAAAGCCCGTGTGGAGAAGAAGGTATGGGTTGAACGTGTCTATGACTCTCAGAGAAGGGTATATGAGGTCAGCAGAGTTTCTGCTAAAAAACCCCTCCCCTGGATAACATATTAACATCACTCCCTGCTCTTACTCCATCTTTAATTCAATCTGATGGTGCCATTGGAGCTTTGACCGCATTAGGAGAGGCCTTGCCAAATGTTGTCCCTCCAGAAGAGATTGGTCAGCTGGTAGAAGAATGCCGGGCCTACCAGATAGATGGGGACATGCTTCTTCGTGTACAGAGCTACATTGAAGGCGACTGTCGAGTCGATGTAGACTGGTGGAGCCATGTTGCTTCCTTGAAAAATGCAGAGAGAGATGTGAGGTATCCGACCCTGTGCAAGCTAGTTAAAGCTCTTCTGTCCATTTTCACAGGCCCCTTAGTGGAAGGATCATTTAATTTGATGGATGACATCCTTGAAGATGACAGGTGCTCCATGAATGTGGAAACTTATGAGAGCTTCGCAGTGATCAAGTCCACACTTAAAGCCAGGGACTGGACAGCCTCAACTATGACCATTGACCAGCCTCTGAGGCGATCCTGCCTTTAATCTTTCCAAAACTACCAATTACATTTACAGGAAAAGAAAGAGACTGAACAGGCACTAAAGCAGAGAAGACTGAGTGAGGCAACAAGGATGCAGTCCTCAAAGGAGGCAAACAAACTGGTTCAACAGGCCCGCAAAATCAAAAGGCCAGCAAAATCTTCCACTGTGCCAGTCTCCACCTCCTCTGGCCAACAGGCCCTGAAAAAGAAATGGCCACCCAAACCCTCCTCTGTGCCAGTCTCTACCTCATCTGCACAAGCCACCACCTCCTCTGGTAAGCAGGCCAAAACCTCATCTTCTTCAGCCACCACCTCTGGACAAGCCAGATGTCCTCCATTTGCCACAGCCTCCTCTTCACCAGAGAGACAACATCTTCTTTTTGCACCAGCTTCCCCAACCACAGCACCAGCTACAACCTCCTCAGCATCAGCCACCACATCCTGTTTTTTCCCACTCTTTTATGGCCAATCCTCTGCACAGTCACCAAACATGTTGAAAAGGAAAGGTTCTGCTAACCCAAAATCCTGTTCAAAAAGGAAGAAATAAAGGGAGGGGAAATGTTTTCTGTAGTAAACTGCATTTGCTTACATTTTTATTTATTTCTCATTGTTTTTTCTTGAAGCACTTTAAATTATTGTCATTGTTAATGGAACTGAATGGCAATTTTTCTGAAGTAAGCTATATTTTTTTAGTTTTCTATTGAGTAGTATTCTCTTAATAGCAAATTGTTTTAAATAAACAACTTAGTATTATATACGGTTTTGTTGCACTGTAACTGTTCCAAAATATATTTAAAATAAATGGTGCATATTTTGCAGAAAAACCCATGTCTACTTGTTCATATAATTGCCACCTACGGACCTTTCTTGGTGTGGCTGTAGTATCTGTAGTCTCAGTATATAAAAGCAATAAGTATGCAGGTAAGTGACTAGTTAAAAGCAGGGATTGATTACTGAACAGGCCTACCAGGCCCAGGGCCCCAAGAGCTTTGTTGTTCTACACAAAGATGCTACTGAATTATAGGCTTATATTTGGTTTGTTGATCTCATGTCTGAATGTTGTCAATTTATTTCCACAAAATTCACCAGAATCTATCATTTAAGGGACTATTTATCCAAATGTTCCTCCAGGGGAGCATACCCCTGGATCCCACTTGACAATTACGTTGATCAAGGAATATATCTTGGCTTAGGGGCCCGCTTACCTCCCCCCCCCAAAAAAAAGTTCAGGCTCAGGATTTTTTTCTACTATCACCCCTGTAAATACATTATGTCTGGTTCATATACAATAATGATTTATAAAAAAAAAACAAATAAAATGAAAAGAGGCTGGTTCAAGGCGAAAGACTGTACAAAAGCATGAGCTCAATGGTCTGCGTTTAAGGCCTGCTCTATAGCTTGTAGCCCAGCCCAGAGCTGCTGATGTGACAGAACAACGTCATGGAGATGCACATTCCCAGGACCTGTTGGCAAACACACAAAACAGTTTAACCGTCATAATCTTACCTGAATGAACACCTGATCTGTTTTCAGAGCACATTTCTGAGATTGTATTTAAGTAAGTAGTTAAGTATTTGAGATATATCGTAAACATCAAGGTGTTTAGGTTCCTCAGTGGAAATGGTTCAATAAACTAAATGCAAGTGGTTCATGTTGTCATTATCTGGGTGTAGGCTATAGAGGGTCCTGCTTCCTAGCAGGTGTGTGTGTGTGTGTGGGGGGGGGGGGGGGGGGGGGGGGGATCTTCTCACCTCTATCACGCACAGGACAATAACAACGACCCCAGTTGTGAGGAAGTTTAGCTCAAACCAGCCTTTCACTTCGTCGAGACAGCCCTGGTGTGAAAAAAAAAACAAAACACCATATTTTCAAATAAGCTGCTATGATGTCCAATATATATATTGTAGAATGACATGACATGTTTGCCCCATTAGGGTTTTATTCAGCCCAGGCACGAGTGTGTTTCATGTGGCGGGGTTCCACAGTAATTCTGTGTCATGAAAAATCCCCAGCACTTGAGAAGGACGCCTGTTGGTGTGAGCGATCACGCACACGGCACGCTGCGCACGTATTGGGAGCGACCCACAACCGTTGACCACCCTGGAGGACCTACCTTTATACAGTCGTTATTAATGCAGCAGTCTGACGAATTAGAGACACCGCAACAGGGAAACTGAAAGACAGCAGAACCATAGCAACCATCAGCTTTCTGATTGGCTGACGTTTTAGGCAAGTGATATCATCGTTTTTTTAACATTGCAATATAATGTTTACTTTCTATCAGTTTATAGCATTCAAACTCGAGGTGTGTTTTCACTGTGGTGCTCTCACCATGCCTTGAATCAGAGCCCAATCAATGTCCAGATGTCCCGATGAATTCCCTGGGTTTTTTTTTTTTTCAGCCAAACCCAACGTCAGCTGCCTTTTCAGCTCATCGCTGATCTGCACAGCACAGGAAGAGGTTAGGCCATGACAATACCAAACTCTTGGATCATCTCTGAGGAACTCTCAAGCCCATCACTGCTTACTGGTCTTTTTACACTTCCTTCCTCACCACTAGTGAAGCTGGAGGAAAAACTAAAGAAGAAATGTGGTGTCCTGCCTCTTTGTCATAGACCAATAGGTGTACTTTTCTTCATCATTGATCAATAGGTGTCCTACCTTTTCCTCGTTGACCAATAGGAGGCAGGCGACGGTCAACTCCACCAGCATTAGGATCAACAGCAGAATGAAGAACTGTGGATGGAGGTTCATCAGTACACAACACAGTATTCCACTCTGTGCCGATACCAGTGTGATGCGGACATCATTTTAAACACTCTAAGCAGTTCTGCTGGAGTGACGCAAAAACCCAAAAAGAGGCAATGTCGTCAGTGTGGCTATACTGTCCTTCAGGTGATAATCCATCATTATCTATGTGGAAACATATGGATCGACGACAACTTGATATTTGCCCAGAAGATTTGTCCAACCACATTTTTTGCATGATCGTTTCTGTAATGCAATATCACAACCAAAACCCTGACCGTGACAGGAGTGCTCTGGGGGCGTTCATTAGGTTTGTTTAGGTTATTTGCTGTTGTACTGGGAGGATGTGGTGTACTGGAAGGATGTGTACGGCAGCACTTTATTCTAGCAGATCAGACCGTTTGCTTTGTGATTGATCGAGCCCCCGAGGCGCCACTTCCGACATCCAAACGTTCACGTTCCACTGACTGTGTAGGAATGTGACTGACGTACGGAGACGGTACGAAGCTTTCAGCAACCAAGAAACAGGGAAGAACCAGGGAAGAACCAGTGAAGAACCAGGGAAGAACCAGTGACGGGAGCGCCATCTGGCTGATGGGGACGCGCTGCCCCCGCATGGCGCACCGAGGAAACGTACGGTCAGCAGGAAGCAGCGGTTCTCCTTCAGGGCCCCTAGGAAGCCCAGGAAGGAAACGCAGGTGACGATGATGCCAGTGATGATCAGCAGGTTGGCGGCCGTCACAAACTTCATGGAGGGCAGCAGCGAGGTGGTCTGAAGGCTGATCAGGTACAACCCGAGGCTCAAGAGGATGACGCCAGAGATCTGAGGACAGAGCAGAGGCCCCTTTTGTCTTGTGGCACCAACACATACTCTGTCATCTGCGTTGCAGTGGGTGGGGTGTCATTTGGTTTTTGCCGCTTCCTGGAAACGCTAAGTGTGATGTGTAGACAAATAGACGGGCGTACGTACGAAACAGAGGAAGTTCACAGCACACATGATGTACTTCAAGCACTTCAGACAGCTCTGAGCCATTTTGATTTCAGTTCTGTCCGCCCTGAAAAACAAATAAACAAATGGGGGGGGGGGGGGTGGAACACAAGCATCACTTGCGATGCGACGTACCGCTTCACACTCACTGCTATTACCATTTCAAACTCTCCATCTCTCCATTCTATTTGGGGAGAGTGAGTTTAGTTGAATAGCTGGGTTAGTGGTCACCTCCCCCAACCCCCCCCCCCCCCCCAACGTGTGCGCTGTGTGTGCATCAGCAGCCGCCTGCATTACCGCACCACCCAACCACACTTCCGCCACGCGCCCCCTCCCTCGCTCTCTCGTCTGTGGTCGCTCCTCCCTCGCTCTCACGTCCGTGCTACGAGACGTCATCAAATACATGCAGCCGGAGCCATGCCGTCAAGCCTTCAAACTGCCACCGTTCTTGCGTCTCACTTCATGTAGGCTAAGTGGCCCCAGACATGGTCTAAACCAGGGGTCACCAACCTTTTTGAGCCCGAGAGCGCACTGTGTAAGGGTACTGTGTAAGACGAAGGGCTGCTTTGATAGCCTTCAACTTGTTCACGTCCTTCTCGTCATTGAACAGACAACAATGTGTTTGCAATTGTGTATCATTGCTCCTTTCAAGACCTCCTTTTTTTCCTTTTTTTGTTCTTTATCAAAAAAATGCGCAGCTCTAAATTAAGTTTCAGTTTCTTTTTTTGACTTTTTCACCGGCCTCGTGAAAAAATTACCGTTTGCCCAAAGCTGCTTTTAACTCCCGGGCCTTTTCTGCCTGTCGGGCACTGCCAGGTGGGTAGTTAGAATCAGAATCAAGTTTATTACCAAGTAGGTTTGCACTTACAAGGAATTCGACTAGGTGTAGTTGGTGCAAAGAAAATCAA
Source organism: Urophycis tenuis (assembly GCA_036785325.1). Lineage (NCBI taxonomy): Eukaryota > Metazoa > Chordata > Actinopteri > Gadiformes > Phycidae > Urophycis > Urophycis tenuis. Next base: position 4,740,790 of record JAXIVH010000015.1, read on the forward strand.
GTATTAAAATATAAGTAATATAAAGCTAGTGTGACAGCCCCGCAAATGAGACATACACACTTGAATTTTACGGTCGTAAAAAGTTTTCTTTCGCTTTTCCGCCATGTTTTCTTTATTTTGTGGGTATGTGGGTATAACCTGCATCTAGCTCCCCATTTATTTGCACTCGCTTGTCTCAGCAGAGTGCACATGATATTGAACTTTCCAGACAAGTTCAGTGTTCATAAAACATTTTTGTTTTAAAAATGTTAAATTCAATATTGCCTTTAAATCTACATCAATGCAAGTGTTATTGATTAAAAAATTATCAACACAATGAAATAAAAATTGGCAACATTTTCCTCCATGGTGACTAGTGCTGTTTTTACAACATTCCCTGTGGGCAACTCACATGTTTTGGACCTGAGATCAGGGTTGCAGTGTCAGTTTCCTGCTTCGTCACACCTATGTCACACCTAAGTTCCCCTATTTTTATCATCAATAATGTGTCTTTCATTTTATGCTTAAATTTATATACTTTACAGCCCATAACCATCTTTCTGACTTCCGATATGGTTGCCTTTTGGGCTTGATGAGAGGCACTAGTATCGCCATTGCAACTGTTTCACTTCTCTGTTTCACTTCACTGTAACTACTTTCCTACTGGCGTGTTTGTCTATGGCTAACATTAAGAAGCTTCTCCTTTCCCCACCGGCTTCAACGCTGTGCGTGACGGCGCGAGTGATGCCCACGCAGACTGAAACTGTCATACGAGCAAACAAGTTATCCAGGGCCAAGTAGAGAGCAGAGCTATCTGTGAATTAGACGTTGTTTTTAAGCCCGACACAACTACTCCTTCCATTAACACATACATAACAAATAGCAGTATTAAAGTTTACTCTTGAACCACAGCAGCCTTGTTGCTGTATTATTTATCAAGCTGCTGGCGGGGAGCCGTGAGCAAAGTGGTCTCCAGAGGCACGCTAATGAGGATGTGAACCACAACGATAATGTGCTCATGATCATGATAATGTTGAGAACCTAAGCGAAGCTCACAGCTTACCTGCTGCCCCGAGGTGAATCGCTGGCTTTATGAACGCTTCTATTGGCGAATGTTTACAGCGGACAGCTCTGGTGGATAAAAACTGTCTTATCAGGAAATGCAGACACGTCTTTGGGGGACGTAATGAACCCACACCCCTCCCTCTCTTTCATTTCCTCATTTCTAATTTCGGCGTAGAAGAAACATCTGTGCTGACATTCAAACACCAGAATACTTTTCTATTTAGACCTGAGGTGGATGTTTTCCTGGTATGGGCTCAGTTCTCTGGCCCTGCCAGGGGACCCCACTCTGAATGAAAGCTGACAGGTGTTTGTTTCACATCAGAGCCTCCCCGCCAGCACGCTGCGCGGTCCGCCGTGCCACCGCCGACATGATGGAGTCATCACCCGCCCAGAGACTTGAACACTTTATTGTGATGCTATACACAACACACCACACAGTGCCGGGAAATACTATGACTGATAAAGTGATATAGTCAATATAAACACAATTAAAGACATAAATGTCTACGTGGTACTAGAATAGGAATAGCATTAGCAAACTGCATTTTTTTAATTTTTTTTAATTTTTTTATTTTTAATCAAAGGATTCACATTTTGAATAGAAGTAAGCTTGTGTTAGGCCATGTGATGAAGAACAGATCAGAAACATTTGTAACTTAATGAGGCTCACTGGAAAAGACTTGCTTGTTACAACTATTATACTATTTACCCACATTCATCAGGTTTGTCATTCAGCTTTGCTTTAACTTGACTTCAGTGTTGACACATGTCAATAAGGACCAGCTCGGGGCGCTAGGGTCCCCAGAACCTTGCTACAGGTCACCCTAACGGTTAACCCCTTCTCTAGCGTGCCGAGTCGCCGTCAGCGCCGTTTCCACTACCGTCCACAGAGGCGGGCTCTTCAGCAGAACCGGCCCCTCGTCACAGGCTGCTCAGTGGTAGCCCAGACGGTTCCGTCTGAAGTGGCAGAACAGAGGAACCGTGACACACATGCAGACCACCTGTATAGAGGAGGAAACAGGAAAACCACAAACTGATCATCTGCAACATACATTTGATCAATTAGGAACATTTCGACATCATTCTTAACGTGATGCTTTGTATTAATTCATAATTTAAAACTATATCTTGATTAATAACATGATGATGTTGATGTCATGACAATTCTTTTGCACTCTGAACCAATTGACTATCCCCCTGGGTCATTGAAACTGGAAGCCTGCCACTGAGGCCTTGGTGGTGTTTCAGTGAATGAGGAACCAAATGAACGTACTTGTATGATGAAGAGTGCCACCACGCCAGCACCAGTGCTGCGGAAGTTGTGAGAGAACCAGTCCCTCAGCTTGACCAGGCAGCCCTGAGGGACAGATTCACACAGCGTCAGCCATCCGTCTTCGGATAGACGTGTTCAGAGTCAGGTTCCCAGGGGCTCGCTTTCACTTTTATTTGGACATGTATTTATTAGTCCGTGGTCCTCAACCGCCGGGCCGCAGACATTTAGAAATGAAGCCAACATCAAAATATGAATATTTATTTTTTCACTTTTGAAAGATAAGATAAGATAAGATAGTCCTTTATTAATCCCCCTTAGGAGAAATGCACAGGTGAACAGCAGTACAGTGGGATCTTTAAAGAGTACCAAAAAACAAGAAGTATACAGTATGTACAATAAGTTTACCAATTCGTAAATAAAATTGTAATAAACCTACTATATACATGTAACTGTCTGTTTGTAAGTGACACGTAACACATTTTTTAAAATGTGTTATGTGTTCAATTATTATTTTTTACAGTGTACTTATTTTGTATCTAATAACATTTGACAGCACAATGAGCAACTGGGTGTCATTAATCCAATTGTGATACATTTCCGTCGTGAAACAGAAGGCCAGGTAACAACAGATGGGGGCCCTGGCCTGTATGATCCATCGGGAGGCTCTGGGTGTAGTACTGACCTCTGACCAGGTGTCATAGGGGGCGCTGTCGCACTCGTCCTGGCGGCAGCACGAGGCAGGAGCATGTCCCTCCCAGTCTACCTCCCCTTTAACACCACAGCACTTGAACTGCCAACACAAAGCAGATCTGTTTATTAGTACTGACATACTATACATATTTATAGATAACTATATTTCATAGTAGTGTTACTGTAGCCAAGGGCAGTTTGGAGGATGAAGAGTGCCTTCTCTTCCTCCTCTTGCTGTCAGACTAACACACTCTGTTGTTGTCTGTTGTTGTTCAGAATACATGTGTCTCTATACCTAGGAGTTGTACTGCAGTAGTATAACTATGATGAGTGTTTTGTAGTACTGGTCATATGCGTATGAGAGTGTATTGTAGTAGTATTAGTATACATGATGATGAGCACATGGAAGGCCTATACACAGAGGAATAAATGTGTATTTGCATGGAACATCCGTGGTTTATAAAAAGAAACAGCAAGAATCAGTTCCGTTTCGAGACAAAGGGAACTTTTGCACTGTAAATAGTGTGTGTACGTGCAAGTGTGTGTATGTGTATCTGCATGCATGTGTGTGTGTGTGTGTGTGTGTGTGGGTGGGTGTTGGTATTTGTGTCTACGTGTGTGTGTGTGTGTGTCATTGTTTACTGTTGCACACTAACCACCAAGACAAAATCCTAGTAGGTGCAAACCTTCTTGGCAATAAACATATTTCTGAGTTCTGAGTTCTGAGTGTGTCTACAGGTGAAGGCGTTGGGTTCCCGCCCACCAGGTACTGGACCGCGTCGAACTCCTTCCGGAGGGTCTGGTTGGTGTCTGGGTGGGCGTTCCTTATTATTGTCTCCAGACTCCCCATCAGGTCGCTCTCCAAGTAGCTGTCAATCTGCAGGGCGGACGGAACGCACCGCTTCTAGTTCACGTTACCGCTGTCAATCTGCACACTAGCGCCCCCCCCCCCCCCCCCCCCCCCCCTTATAAACGTTAAACTTTTTTTATTTTTATTTTATTTTTTACATTTAAAACGTATTCAGCTCGATATGTCTAATAGCGATCTCTATCTGACATTTTTTTTTATCAACAACGAATAAATAAAAATGATTGATAGACTTGGAGCCACAAGCGAACAAATAAAATAGACCGGCGTCCCAGAGAGCTATGAGTCGTACTTGAACGCACCTTCGTTTGGTATACCAGGAACACAATGGCCATCGCCAACTCCACCAGCATCAGGGTGAAGAGCAGGAGGTAGAACTACAAAAACCACAAGGCATCAGTTTAGAAACGGGGAAAAACTACAACCACAGTAATCTAGCTTTGATATTAATAGTTATATTGGAATGCAAAATATTCCAATATCTGTAAAATAATGTGATGTGTGTGTTTAGTTCTATGTCTATGACTTCACACCCCCTGGACTGCTGTGTGTGTGTGTGTGTGTGTGTGTGTGTGTGTGTGTGTGTGTGTGTGAATGTGCATGTGCGTGTGTGCTTGCATGCGTGCGTGTAGTCCACCAGCACCTTGGTGAGGTGCGTGTGTGTGTGTGTGTGCATGCGTGTGTGTGTGTGTGTGCATGCGTGTGTGTGTGCAGTCCACCAGCACCTTGATGAGGTGTGTGCGTGTGCGTGGCGTGTGTGTGTGCAGTCCACCAGCACCATGGTGAGGTTTGTGTGAGTGTGTGTGTTTGTGTGCGTGCGTGCGTGCGTGTGTGTGCAGTCCACCAGCACCATGGTGAGGTTTGTGTGAGTGTGTGTGTTTGTGTGCGTGCGTGCGTGCGTGTGTGTGCAGTCCACCAGCACCATGGTGAGGTTTGTGTGAGTGTGTGTGTTTGTGTGCGTGCGTGCGTGCGTGTGTGTGCAGTCCACCAGCACCATGGTGAGGTTTGTGTGAGTGTGTGTGTTTGTGTGCGTGCGTGCGTGCGTGTGTGTGCAGTCCACCAGCACCATGGTGAGGTTTGTGTGAGTGTGTGTGTTTGTGTGCGTGCGTGCGTGCGTGTGTGTGCAGTCCACCAGCACCATGGTGAGGTTTGTGTGAGTGTGTGTGTTTGTGTGCGTGCGTGCGTGCGTGTGTGTGCAGTCCACCAGCACCATGGTGAGGTTTGTGTGAGTGTGTGTGTTTGTGTGCGTGCGTGCGTGCGTGTGTGTGCAGTCCACCAGCACCATGGTGAGGTTTGTGTGAGTGTGTGTGTTTGTGTGCGTGCGTGCGTGCGTGTGTGTGCAGTCCACCAGCACCATGGTGAGGTTTGTGTGAGTGTGTGTGTTTGTGTGCGTGCGTGTGTGTGCAGTCCACCAGCACCATGGTGAGCATGCAGCGGTTCTCCTTCATGGCTCCGAACACGCCCACGTAGCACACACAGCAGGCGATGGTCCCGCTCACCACCAGGGTGTTGGCCGGGTAGATGGGCCAGAACCCGGGCACCAGGGACCCGAACCTGGAGTTCATCATCTGGAACTCCCCGAAGCCCACCACAAACGCTGAACACACCTACATACCCACAACACAACCCAACGCCTTTTATACAATGAACACAGCGGCTACGTCAGCGGCTACGTCGTTGATGGCGTTCACCTAGACGCAAGAGGTTTGTTGGCGGACTACGGAATCTCACAATGGTGTTTTTGGCTGTGGGGGTTTGTGTTGCGAGGTCCTTGTGCCGCGGTCAAATTCTACGTTTCACCATCAACCAAGTCCTAAAATGAACAGCACTGCCTCCTCAGCAGGCCTCAGGACTGGACCGCAGTGCTCTGCAGGCTAGTGGCCCGCACTCCCACCCAGGCTGCACTGACATTAGAGAGAGGCAACACAGCTGCAGCCTAGAGCAGAACTTGGGCCTTAGTGTACACATGGAGACACACAGCAGCAGCCTACAGCTGGACCTGTGTCTTAGTGTACACATAGAGACACACAGCAGCAGCCTACAGCTGGACCTGTGTCTTAGTGTACACATAGAGACACACAGCAGCAGCCTACAGCTGGACCTGTGTCTTAGTGTACACATGGAGACACACAGCAGCAGCCTACAGCTGGACCTGTGTCTTAGTGTACACATAGAGACACACAGCAGCAGCCTACAGCTGGACCTGTGTCTTAGTGTACACATGGAGACACACAGCAGCAGCCTACAGCTGGACCTGTGTCTTAGTGTACACATGGAGACACACAGCAGCAGCCTACAGGACTGGACTTCAGGCGTCAGACGCGGTCAAAGGGGGGAAACGTGATCAGCATAGTAGCTGCTTTTTTGCTCTACTTGTCATAAACAAATACATTGAAAACGACATTAGACTAAGGGTGGTCGTCATTATTGTTTAATCTTCATGAAAGAAGAACATCCATTTGTGGTTTCCTTTTGTTGTTGCGCTGTGTTGCCCTCTACCGAGAGCACTGTGGAGTGGAGGCAAAGACACGTGGAACACACCCAGCAGAGGAAGTTCAGCAGACCGATCAGACTCTTCAGGAAGTCCACGCAGGAGCGATCCATGTTGCCCACGGCCTGCGCCGAGCGACACCTGGGGGCTGAGAAACAGAGTCGGGTTCACTCGAGCCACGCGGGTTGTCTGACGTGTCAAGATTTGGCAGGCTTGGACATGTCTCGACGTAGCAGTAGTAGGGGTCGAAGGGGCGTCTTCCTCTGGGATGCCTACAGGTACAGTGGGGGCATGTGGGAGGATCGAAACCCAGAGCCTTTCTGGCTTGGGGGTCAAACACTCCCGAGCACTGGAGTCGACCACTGGGCTGTAGCTCCTGTATTCCTGACGCCACCGTAAAACAAAGTGAGGGCCTGTGGTGACAGGCTGAAGGACTCGTCTGTTTGGTGTGACAACACCAGACAGACGCGTGATGCCGGCGGCCACAACAACACATCACAGAGAAGCCCTTCTTTAGCTCATCAATATGACATTTATCTTCACATCAATCAGTTTCTGTAGCTCTGACATTTCCAACAAACAATACGTTATCTTGGTAAACCCCACACCTAGCCAAGCCAAAATAACATGCATGGTTTTCCTTAATGTCATTCTCAACCAATTCCCTCTCTTATGTAATCTACATCTCACCATTAAGCCACTCAGTACTACTATATATATATATATATATATATATATATATATATATACACTATATAAATCAAGACACTCACGTTATCTGGAGCAGAACTTGGGGTTGCGATCAGGGTCAGACACACCAGGGGCTGGTTGTTCTGAAGTGATTCCTGTGTTGAGGTAGAGAGACACCTGTATACAAGTAGATACACCTGCCCCAGATACAAGCAGGAGGAGACCGAGGGAGGGGTGGGGGGAGGTAGAGTGTCTCAAACTGACCAATAGGCAAAGGGTTAGTTAAAGTGTTTTTCTGTGTGCTACTCACAAGGTGGCAGAAGAAGGGTGTGAGGACATGATCAAGCTGATAAAGACCATAAGACCACCAAGGAATCTGTTGAAGTACACACCTGTCACAGTGTGCTATAAGCTGCTGGAAAAAAATGTGGCCAGTGGTGTTTCTAGAAGCATATTACATGGCTAAAGCATATTGTGCTCGTGGAGCTGGATGCTTGCCCATAGCTTAAGCTTAGCATATTGTGCTGTTCAAAGTCACATGTGAGGTGTGAACCAGTGTGACATTTTTGGGTGAATGAAGGGAGCCGGTGAACACATTAATCTATTGGTTTACCCCACAGCTGAGATTGGTGTTAAAGACCCCAAATTGCTAAAACCAACTTCATAAACAAACAGCAGAGGTAGCAGTGGGTTGTGGGTACAATACCCAGCCCCTATGGACACAAACCACACGGCTACACACCAGTTCACACCAGAGTGACTTTTATTGAAAACCCAGCATGAAAAGTCCTCATGTTTTCACTTTGGTCGGCCCAGACATCACTAACAGATATGAAACGTGGATCTAAGCAGCATGAAGACCTTTGCTGCCAAGACCTCATAAGCAATAATCTGTTATTACAATTATACAACGTGAGTGATCATTCATGGAACAACTCTTCAGACTAACAAGTCTGGGATTAAAAGAAGATTTCAGATTGAGATTTAATGCATGTAAACTATTACACCAAACAGGAAACAGCACTATGGACTAGAAACAAAATAACCAATTAATTAAATGAATAAGACTGCAGCGTTTCTTACATGAACTACAAATTAACAGAAACACCCCAACAATGTCCCTGCTGATTTGCTACAGTAAAAGTTTGACTTCAAGACATATTTTGTCAGTACAAACATTTCTACTCTTGTCTTTGATCGTCAGTTGGGGGCAGGACTTTTAGTAGTTTGTAATCTTGTTGTTTTTGATCACGCTGTAACTCCTGGCTGCATGGCGTAGGTGAGGTTTGCGTTACAGACCACTCTTTCAATACAACGACATAACCATAACCATAATGGAAAGAAAGTCAGGGATTGCTGTGTCTATTGTCGAACACATGACAATAGACACAGCGATCCCATCTCCGGTGAGATCCAGTCTGACCCTGAAACGAAAGCTCTCAAATTGTGCTGAGTTTGAAGTCTGAAGCCATGTGAACAAATACATGTAGACACAACGCAGCCATGTCCACGAACACAGACATTGGACACAGCTCCATGTTAGCATATTTTTGATTTAAAAATACCATTTACAGTGAAAGTTATAGACTCCAGTCATCTTGATTTGAAGTATTAAAAAAAATGGAGAGATAAAGAAGTGACAATGGAACACGTCCCCTCCCATGAAAACAGATCTGGATTAAGGCAGTGTCTTTGAAGCGGCACGAAACACTACAGTAGCATTTCATTATTTATTTCCACAGGTTTCATCCACCATCGAGCTCTCCCACTCCACACTGGCGTGGCTATTGTCACAGCTCCCCACATATAGTGATTTCAAAAACGGAAGGAGAAACACTTGTCTTTAAATATGAGTACACGTCAAAGACAACTTTCACTTCCCAAAGGACAACAAACAACCTGATGTGCAGCTCGGGGGCCTCCCTATGCTACAGTAAACACAACCGGCGCAGACAGACCAGCCCACAGCCTGAGGCGCTGATAGAGGGAGCTCCCGGCGTCACTCACACTCTGCCATGGCGGTGGAGGAGCGCTCTGGCTCCTCCCACACCTGAGCCGCTTCAGCTGTCATTAAGTGCTGGGTCGTTGTCGCTCAGATTAGCATTATTTGTGTGTGTGTAGCATGCGCTATACAGGCAGGCTTACGGCCTCAGTGCAAATATGCCTACGTCCAATGAGATGCCAACAGGTCTTTTATTCACAGTAACGAGCAGTCTCTCTCTCTCTCTCTCTCTCTCTCTCTCTCTCTCTCAGTGGCATGCAGAGTGTGATGTGTGGCATGTGTGTGTGTATGTGCGTGCATGTATGTATGTATGTATGTATGTGCATGTGTGTGTGTGTGTGCGTGTTGGGGGGGTTCAGTAGAATCTCTTGCGGCTCCTCTCCTTCCAGCGGCCGTAGGCCACAAGGGCGATGCCCCCCAGGACCCCGAGGCCCAGCAGGGAGAAGAAGGCCGTCACCGCGTACTGCACCCCGGTCGGCCCCTCCTCCTCCACCTCCACTGGAACACAGGAAGGAGAGCGCGTGAGCCAGGGGGACACTTCCTGCAGTCTGACCACTGCCAGAAACGGGCAAATCAATCACCTGTAAACTGCTGCATGTTGTCCACCCTGGGGACGGTCACCTCCTCTTCCTCCTCTCGCTGCTCCACTTCCTCCTTTGTCTGGTCTACCGTCAGCTCGTACAGTTTCATGGAGATGAGGTCATGGTTGTCTGGAAGGACAAAACGTGTATTAGGGGTGATGATAGGTTTATGGTTTACATAAATGGTTTAGGGGGGACGCCATACAGACATGGTTTAGGGGGACGCCATACAGACATGTTTAGGGGGACGCCATACAGACATGGTTTAGGAGGACGCCATACATACATGGTTTAGGGGGACGCCATACAGACATGTTTAGGGGGACGCCATACAGACATGGTTTAGGAGGACGCCATACATACATGGTTTAGGGGGACGCCATACAGACATGGTTTAGGGGGACGCCATACAGACATGGTTTAGGGGGACGCCAGAAGAGGTCTTTATGTACCTGACAGATCTCCAGTGGCAGACGTTGCCCCAAAGTAGTAGCCCAGAGGCAGCCGCACGCCGGAGACCTCAGCACAGTCCCGCCACTCACGGTGGCCGTCCACGTCCGTCATGATCTGGGGGTGGAGAGGTGGAGAAGGTAGTAGGATTCAGTAAGGTAACTGCAGAGGCAGCAACCTCAAGCTGTCTACGTTGGTTGTGTTTCCGTCACTGTCCTGCTGTGTCAACATGAGCGCACTGCGTCACGACTTCAGGGTGCACCTTGAAGGTCATGAGCAACACAATGTGGAGAAACTCTCTTCACGTCTCTTCCTCGTCCATCGTGTGAAAATCTAATGGCACTGTTAAGAAATCTAAATATTACATGGAAGTGTACATGGAAATATTGTGGTGATTGTTGTTGTGGATGAGTGGATATGGATTGGATCTTGGGATATGAATGCTGGATTCATTTTGTAGGCCTAGCTGTATCCTTAGCTCTACCTAGCAACACTAGTAATCACCTTAGTGGTTGCGGTAGTCACCTAGAGGTAGCCACCGTGGTGGCGTCCTAGCGGTAGCCCCCGTGGTAGCGTGCTAGCGGTAGCCCCCGTGGTAGCGTGCTAGCGGTAGCCCCTGTGGTAGCCCGCTAGCGGTAGCCCCCGTGGTAGCGCGCTAGCGGTAGCCCCCGTGGTAGCGTCCCTACCGTGAGCCGGCTCCTGATGTATCTGATGAGTAGGAAGGTGTCGTGGTTCACGTTGCGAACCATCGCCGTGCAGCCGCCAATCTCCGTCGGCCGCCCGTCCCGCTCGTGGTCGTAGCTCAGCGTCCCGTTACCCAGCATGGCCGACACGTAGGGGTACACACGCTAGGAGACGGCACCGAGGGTGAGAGAGACAGACAGAGAGTGAGAGACAGACAGAGAGTGAGCGACAGACGGCGTACACAAGATGGCCTGGATGGAACGCGGTCACCCGTCACCCCGTCCACACGGCTTGGACTGCAGAACCACCCAAAGGCAAACCAGAACCGCTAGAGAGTTGAACTCCAGGCAGAGGGACTGTCACTAGGACCCATACTTACATTTGCACAAACCTTTCTAACGTCTTACTCAAATCTGTATTTAAAGTAGTTCCTAAAGGGTTAGAGAACCCCAAGTGCCCTTGGGCTCTAGTGTTCTACAGTTTGTACTCTGTGTAGCTCTATGTTTAATATTTAAACCTGTGCATTATACTTACAAATTTTGGATATAACATTTCTGGTTCAGTGACATCCTTAGGGAGCATTAAATACATACACAGATATGTATGGCATGCAATTTCACGTATGAAGTTAAAGTATTGACTACTAGATCATAAGGATTTAATAACAGTAGGTCCAGAAATGGGGGTGGTGTGATGGTAGGTCCTGAGGGCTACCTGAGTCTGTCTCTTCTGCATATCCAGCAGGGCAGCAGAGAGAGAGGAGACAGTGGAAGACAATAAACAACAAACTCCCCAATTACACTCCCTCTCCTCAGTGGTGGAACTACCCGGAGTAATGAGTAGAGACTAGGGAGCATTTACTCCTTCTCCACACCACTACCAGTATTAATGAGTAGAGACTAGGGGGCAGTGTCCACGCTACTAACTGGAGTAATGAGTTGACATTAGGCAACTACCAATACAGGTTATGGCTATCTGTATGAAATACGGTAGAGATTATATGTGCACCAATTTATCAGGATTTCAACAGCCATATCAAACGTGAAATACCAATGGACTCTAGCTGATGTTCTTAGGGACACAAAAGTGTGCGGGTGCCTGTGTGTTTAATGCCTGTGTGTGTTATTACGCGTGTGTACAGTGTATGCGTGTGTACCCCAGTGCATGTGTACAGTGTGTGCGTCACCTCGCGGTTCTTGTCTTCGTTGGTGTACGTGTCCACAAAGATCCCGAGTCCAGTGAAGTGGTTCATGTTCCCGAACACGGGGCCTGCAGAAAGGTTCAGAACATTCTTGGACCCTCCGGGTTGGCTGCAGCCAGCGGGCCACCAACCACCCAGCACCTACCGCTCTGCATGCGTTCTTTGGTCAACCAGAACGCCAGGCCATCGCCATGGAAGTTCTTCTTCCCCTCCCCGTGGACCTTGAACTGGACCTGCAGTTCCCAGTCCCTCAGGTAGCAGGGCTGCGTGGCCGGCACCAGAACAGGTCAACAGGTTGTTTAGCTTCAGTTACTTCTGTTGAACCAAGTCTCGCGCACGGGGAAGTCTCACGGGAGTTTGGTTGTTGCAGGATGAGAACAGTGGAAGCTGAGCAAGAGCTAGGGACAGGGGTGCTGCTGTGTTGGACTACAGCAAGTGTACCTTAGTGTTTTCTAAAAGATTTGGGTGAAGGAGAGTTAATATTGTAATGACAATAGGGACATTTCCTGCAACAACGAGATTTCAGAGTGAGACTTCTCCTTGAGCGAGACTTGTTTTTTTTAAAGTGAACAGTAAGGAAACAAGTTGTTGAACAAGCGTTTCTTTACTGGGGGGTGGGGGGGTACATACGATTCGACTCCACACCGCTCCTTGTCGGCTCTGCAGGTCAGGGGTCAGCCTCACGTGGTCCATGGTCACCATGGCAGTCCCCATCAGGTCCCAGTGAGATGAACTGGAGAAGCCCAGGCCTGCAGACAGCGTAGAAATCACACTATGTATCACCGCGTGGCTCTCCCTCCGTCAGGACTCTGACTCCCAGTGACACGCTGCAGTGGTTCTCAAGCACTTTGGTTTAGGTGTGGAATGTGCTACATCAGGAATTACTCCTGTAATGGGCGGAATAGTTGATCCCTTTCAATAAACTTTGATTTCTTTAAGCCTGTGATCACTGCAATATGATATCCTAGTAATGATGTTTAATTTTTCCTTTTGTTTCCCAAAACTTTAAGGTGTCGTGTCTTGTATTATTAGCATTGTCTTACATTATTAGTCTTGTCTTGGTGTCTTGTATTATGAGTCTAGTATTATCTTGGTGTGTCTTGTATTATTAGTCTAGTATTGTCTTGATGTGTCTTGTATTATGAGTCTAGTATTATCTTGGTGTGTCTTGTATTATTAGTCTAGTATTGTCTTGGTCTGTCTTGTATTATTAGTATTGTCTTGATGTGTCTTGTATTATTAGTCTTGTATTGTCTTGGTGTGTCTTGTATTTCTGGATGGGGTCCACCGCCCTAGTGGACACTATTAACCACAGGCAATTAGTTTAAAAGCACAAAACAAAGGTAGACGAACAGTTCATGAACAGTAGTGATCATGCGTACATTATAAAGCTGAAGGAAGCTGAGCTAAAGGAGTCAGTCAACACACCTTGGTAGGGCTTGGTCAGAGAGTACTCCCTCTTCAGGAACTCCTCCATCTCGTACACACTGTCTGCGGACAGGCTGCCCAGCATGACACATAGTACGAGGAACACACTCGTGGATTTACTTAGAGTTTTCAGGTAAAACATCGTATCTGAAGTCAGCGACGAGCAGATTTTAGAATCGGTTACGGCGGCCGCCATCTTGCTGATCATCTCCGCCCACGTTTACTATTGGATAATCCACCAAACTCCGCCCACATGTACTATTGGATAATCCACCAAACTCCGCCCGCATTTCCTATTGGATAATTCACGAAACTCCCCGCCCAGTTGTACTATTGGAGGTCCGCCCGCGTTGCTATTGGATAGCCGGCTACGCCCCGCCCACGTTACCATTTCGTATTGAGTTCATTTGATTCTAATACTATTCATCCTGTAAAATAGCATAAAAGAAAAAGCAATACATTAAATAAAAACAGAATATGAAACACAAAAAGTACGGTAAGGCCATAGAAATATTTGCACACAAAAAGCACCACCTGCCTGCTTTTATCCAAAATAAGGCACTACAATGTTGTTTTACAAAAATGTCTCCACCCTGTGTAAATTGTGTATCATTGCTGTCAAAGTCTAAATGATTTCTCCCATGAGATGAGAGAAATAGGCCTACAAGAATATCAATGATTGTTTTAATACACAAAGGTTAAGTAGGATAATTGTGTAGTAATATATTTAAAAACAAATTGTCAAACACAAGCCTACTAATCAAATTAACAGAGGTAACATACTACATCATACCTATAATACACATTGCCACAGCTATTGCCTTATAACTTAAAAAAAAAAAAAAAAGTGCAAACAAATATCAACACCCTAAACTTAAAGTATTGCAAAGGAGGGAGATTTCTGGCAGAGGTTTCCACATGTTGTGGCATCAGATATGTAGCAGGTTGTTTGGGGAAGGGCGACCGTGGTGTGATACAGAGAGTTATGTTTCAGTTTTCAAGTTCAAGCGTATTTGTCACATATTATTCATGTTACACTGACAGTGAAATGTTTTTGCTTGCTCCTTCTCACTGATGATAAATTGTATGTATATACGACTAAACAGGAGAAATAACAGTTCTAGTGTCTGTAACATAAAATACAGCACATGTGAGAGTGCTCTCATCGGTCTGCTCATTGAAGACTATAGATGGTGAAGTCAACATAATGGTTTAGATATTGTAGAAAATGAAAGAGTGAAATTGAGGATGTTAAACAGAGTGAAATATATTGAAAGGGTTACAGTCACAAACAGACAGTGAAGTGAGTGTACAGTAGTAGGGAGAGTATTGCAGTGGACTGGAGTGAGGAGAGGAGGGCACAGAAACGAGTGATGACTCCGCTCATGTTTCAGTCCACACTGAGTCCAGTCTTCCCTCCCGTCCTCCCCAGGGACTTCACAATGCAGCGACCCTGGACCAGAGCATCTTAATCCAACTCTGAAACCCGAAGCTACACCACCCAACCAAGCCTCTAGCGTGTTCCGCGTTCCACCAGGGAGGCCAACGAATAAAGAGGGCCATCATAAATCAAACCCTGTACTTACTGAGTGTTGGGGCTGCGCTGTAGGTCTTCATCCTCTGTTGGCAAGGTCAGGACGGAGAGGAAGATAGACAAGAGTGACTGAATCTCCACACAGCTGCTCCTTTGCTGACCAGTGGGTCAAATGATCCCCATTGTAACTGGAGAGGGTTTTTACTGGCCAGCAACATCTGCTTCTGAGTCTTTTAAATTTGTTTTTGGTGATGGAACGGCACAATTAGAGGTTGTAATGAAATACAAAGTAAAATTCTAATTGTCATTATTCTACTTATTAATCATAAATCATACAAATACATGGGTATGATCATTTATGATAATATTCATATTCACATAATAACAATAATGGTAATATTAATGGATTGTTACTGTTATTGTATTGTTATATGTATGTAGTAATATTATGTAGTAGTGTATGTTGTGTGTATGGTTATTATTATAATGCATTTCTTCAAGTTAAAATATGTAATAATATTTATTGACAATATCGGATCAAGT
>JAXIVH010000015.1:4761268-4793768 GCA_036785325.1 Urophycis tenuis
CCAGTCATAATAAGGTATCTTTAAATACTAGAGGCTGTTAACGACATTATAATCCACTTTTATTTGGCATGCTGGATACTTCCCCTCTCCAATGTCTCATAAAATGTTTTCTTGTACCTGGTTGAATGTTAAAAGGTTAAACACATGTAAGGCGATACATGCAGGCTAACGAGGGAGCTCTGCGGGGCCAGTATAACGTCACCTGTTACCCCCTGGCACATGGGGGGATGGAAGGGGACGCCGTGGACTCACATTCACCCACATCGCCGATGTGACCTTTAATAAGGTTTGAGATATGAAGGATAGTATTTCAATGTCCTTCTATGCTTTTCTCGTGTTGCTGATAGCGATATAAATGATCAAACACGGAAGAAGTTATGAACAGCTCTCAGTTTAAAACAAAACAGTAAAGAAACAAAACGGGCTTTTCTTCAGTCGTATATTTGTGATATTTGTGTTGTCTTGCGCTATTACATTGTGTCAATTCTGTTTCGATTCAGTTTTTTGTTATGAGCAAGAACGAAATAAACTCAAGCCCAACTACTTCACTGCACATTTACAAACTTCAGAAATGCGCCGTTGGTGGAGTATTGTTGTGATGTGTGTGATTGCACACACAGCCAGGGGCAAGGAATGAGTTCAACATTGGGGGGGACACATCAGAAACCTGACAGATCTGTTAATGGTTTGAACAGAAATGTCATCAATTAACTACACTGCAAAACATTCACCTACATACTTTATTCTACTAAAAATATACATTTTTGAAGATGAAGGAAAACACATTTTGAATGGCAGTAATGAAATGATAAATATCACATTTTATTTTCTTAGTTGTATCTTATGCCTCAATGAACAGACACAGCTACATGCAGGGGTAAAGGTTGCGCTTTCAAAATAAAAGCACGATTTCAAAATCAAATATGTTTCTCCTCGGCGGTATACTTTTTGGGTGGGACAAATGTGACTGTCTCCAATATTGGAGGGGACAGGTCCCCCCCCGGTTCCTACGCCCTTATTGTGTGTATGTGATTTGACAGCGCCTCCAACCGACACGTCCTGTCGCCTAATTGATGTTGCGTTTAGTCAGTGCAGTGCCGTGAAAACCCACCCACTGCTGAGTGTACAGCACTGAGCCAAACGCATCAGGAGCAACCACCATCGGGCGCCAGTAGTGAGCAAACACGAGCGGTGCGTCAGAGGCGCCCCGGTTCCCTGACGGGACGCCCTTACGGCAACACTTCTGCGGTCGAAAAGACAGACAATTGGTCGTCTTGTCGAGTGGCTGCTGACGTGTTCCGAGATGCAGAGTGAGCATTTATTTGGAGTTAAATTAAGATGCGCCATCATGACTTAACTCAAATGTAAGCCGTATACGAGTCCAGCGTTATCGACATCATGCATAACTTCTTGGATACGTGCGTCTCTGGCGACTTTACGCACAGCTTTTCTACAAACGGAGTGGCAGATGTCTCCCTCGGGTCGGTGCTGGCGGGGTACTCTCTCTTCCCGACCACCCCGCTAACGTCACGCGGGTCTGTCGGCTTGCCTGCCGTGCGCCATCAGCCCAGAACAGAAGAACTTCTTTACCTGTCGCCGCTGAAATCACAACAGTCTGTTTTGGTGACGAAACCCGGGACGCGCGAAATGCTGGAGACAGGGGTGATGGAGGACGATGAACCCAAAGTTCATTTGGAAGCGAAAGAGCTCTGGAGACAGTTCCACAAACACGGCACTGAGATGGTCATTACTAAATCTGGAAGGTAAATATAGAAAAAGATGAGCAATTTTCAAACCGTTACCGTTGAATCTTTTTTTTGGCTTTCATTTCAGCGATACTCTCTTTCCTTTTAGGCGCATGTTTCCGCCGTTCAAAGTCAAGTGTGCTGGTCTTAACAAGAAAGCGAAATACATTCTTCTCATGGATATTGTGGCGGCGGATGACTTCAGGTATAAGTTCCATAACTGCCACTGGATGGTGGCGGGGAAGGCTGACCCTGAGATGCCCAGACGAATGTACCTTCACCCGGACAGCCCCGCCTCGGGGGACCACTGGATGTCCAAAGTAGTCAACTTCAACAAACTCAAACTGACCAACAACATCTCTGACAAGCACGGATTTGTAAGTTAGACTGTTCCAATAATAATTTAAAAAAAAATCAAATAGAAGGGCTAACGTTGAAGTCCAGGTAGGAATGTGTGTTTAAGTGTTTTTTTCCTCCTATATGTCAATGAGGTCTCACCCTAACGTCATGTGTTGAACTGTTTGCAAATGCATTGCAGCTGTGAAAGGATAAACCTTTTATTAGATTCCGTTAAAATACGCAGCTACCATTAAGAAACATCAGCTCAATAAACTAGGTTTCACAGCGGATTCCTTTACATTCGTGTTTGCTCTTTGTTTTGCAGACCATTCTCAATTCGATGCACAAATATCAACCCAGATTCCACGTAGTGAAGGCGAATGATATCCAAAAACTTCCCTACAGCACTTTTAAAACCTGCCTGTTTTCTGAGACGGAGTTCATCGCGGTCACAGCCTACCAGAATGACCAGGTAAAGCGCAGGCCTACCGTGACCTGTGAGGTCTGCACATCTTAACCTGAGGATCACACGGGACGGGAACCAGCACACAGCACCGTGTGGAGAGCAGCTCCTCGGCTGGGATACACACCAAGTCGTTTCTATCAACTACTATAGAATGAAAAACAATAACCATCGTCGCTGCTCAGCTTTGATCTGCTCGGTGGTTGATACACGTGTTCATTTGAAAATCGTATATAAATGATGACAATTGTTGTCGTCTGCAGATTACCCAGCTAAAAATAGACAACAACCCCTTTGCCAAAGGGTTCCGGGACACGGGAAACGGCCGCAGAGAAAAGAGGCAAGTGGTGCTGCGAGGCCCGGCGGGGGGCTGCAGGCCTTCCGCGGGGTGGGCTGGTGTCTACCATCGCCTGCTCGTCTCTTCTGTTACTCTCTTTAAGACTATTTACATGGATTACCCTATTGATTGTACCCAGTAGCCTACAATTAAATACGAGAAAAACGAACACATTCATGAGTGGTAAATCAAACATATAAGGACCGTTTGTATTATATGCATTCGCAAAGATTGCAGAGGTTTTATTTCTTTCTTTGAACTTGTTTGTCAGCCCACCTCTCATGAATCGTGTCAAACAGAAGAGCAATATTTAAGATAAGATAAGGTAACACGATATTGATTCCAAATGGGGAAAATTAACTGATTGCACTATTGAGTAGCCTACTATTTACAAGAAAATAATGACAATAGACAGTGGCAGGATCGAACGTAGTGCAGCGATACCTATTTAAATCCAGTGTAGAAAAAAAAACATACCGTTATTTACAGCACATAGCCGTGTTAACAATGGAATATAAGTGAATGAAAATGAATATAGTACAAGTTGCAAGCAAGTATCCGCACAGCAGCTTTGCCTGACACTGATGACGACGATGATGAGGATGATGATGATTGTGTAGACTGATTTTAATCTTTGAAAAAGATTCGGAACTTTTCCCGTTTTTTTTGCACTTAAGGAAACTCCAGCATCCATCTCAAAGGTCCAAGGAGACGCGGAAAAACAGAAATAAAGAGAAACGGTTCAAGGATTCAGAACGGGAGTATCCCCGTTACTCCAGACCCTCGGGTAAAGGCCTTCAGTTGTTCCATTCCGTGTGTTGCTCCCTGTCTCTTGTTGCGAACAGACCGCGGTGTGTTCACATGAACATCTGACTTCTGAACACATCATGTCCTTCAAGCGGAGGGGGACAGCGACAGTGACCCCGGAGTCTCCTCTGGTGACCGCGGAGAAGACGCGCGTAAAAGTCCTGGGGAAACGACACGTGTTGCGCAAGACTGGCCCTCTAACGACGCATCACCGGAGCCGACGTGGAGAGCAGAGACAGAGAGAAAACGCGATGCCGGTGAAGGACGTGCGCGGACCCCGGGAGACCGAAGCAGATGCTTTTTCGGAAGTAGAGAAATAAAAGCGGGCCGCGACAGCGGCTCCCAGGTCTCCGCGAGTCCACCAGATGGACCGAGGCCTCTCGGTGGCGGAGACATAGCCGAGGAGATGAACTCAGCTGGCCGGGTGAACGGGCACGAGGCCTCGCTGCACGGCTACACCGCGACCACCCGTCATATAACGTCATACGGAGGAACCGCTGTGGAAACGGGCCTCTCGTCACCCCACGTCAAAACCACCGCGAGATCCGGATTACCACTCCACTTCCAACACCATGCGCTGGTACCACATTTGAAATGACAATTCAAATCAATAAAAATAACAACAATAATAATGATTATGTCATTATAATGATGATGATGATGATGATTATTATGAGGCCAGTATTATTACCATCTATAATAATGATTATGTCATTATAATGATGATGATGATTATTATTAGGCCAGTATTATTACCATCTATAATAATGATTATGTCATTATAATGATGATGATTATTATTAGGCCAGTATTATTACCATCTATAATAATGCTCTGATGTCTTCTCCTCAGGGCCTGCTGGGTGTTTCTCAGTTCGGCGGATATTTCCTTTACCCGTATTCCAGCTTCCACGCGACACCATTTCTCCCCCACTACCTCCCAGGGAAACCACGCATGGACCCCCAAACCCGCCCCGCCCCTTCGATGTCCCCCAAGTGGTCTAAATGTCGAAGTTGTCAGGATCTCGCGCCGTGCCTGCAACCCTGCTGTCAGGCGGAGGTCCGTGTGCACGGGCCCGGGACCCCCGGGTGGGACTACAGGGGTCCCTGATGTCGCAGGTTACAGAGTTGAGCTGAACGGTTAGTTTGGGTCCAAAGGGAGTGTAGGCTCTGTGTAGGCCCTGTCGGCCTCTCTCTCTCTCTGTATGAGGCATGCTTAGTCCTGGACGACCGTGGACATCAGCTCAGTGAGACCACCACTCGTTTACGCAACCATCTCAGTTTTTAAATGTTCATGGGCCGAGAAATCTAATACTTTATCAAGTATTTTTTGTTCCAAATTCAGGATGGCTCTGTTAATGAATGTTTGGCAAACCTTCAAGGTCGTTTTTATTAATTTCATTAAAGCTGTTTTGTACTTAATATCCCATGTCTCCATGGGCCATCCCGTTTTTTCTTTGAGTTTGGTATGAAATATTTCTTACATAACTTCATTGAAAAATAATAATGATAATTCATAATGAATAATTATTTTGAACTGGATATTGAGCATGTATTAATACTGTAGGCCTAATACCAAATCATTTAGAATGAATGAGTTAATTATGGGATAAACTCATTGTTACATACGCCATTTATGTATATATGTATTTATGTTTATACACTCACACACACAACAAAAATTGGAACAGTAATAATAGTAATAATAATAACTTAACAATAATAATAATTATGTTTATATAGCACTTTTTAAGCAGATGCACTAAGGCTTTACATATCCATAAAAATACATTCCATAATAATAATAATAATAATAATACAAAATGATTCGACAAGAAGAAACAGAACAGAGGAAGACAAATAAAGACAAAAAGGGGCCCCCTCTTCTTGGGCCATTTAACATCAGTCGAACTATAGTCGGAGTGCATGACTGCTGGGTGTAACTCCACTCCAATCCTGAGGGGGGCGCCGATCGAGCCCCAACGTTTGTGGGCGGTGGTCACAACAATCTCCACCCAGCTGTGACGTCATGTAGGCCTATATTTAATTACAAAAACGCCATGTTATTTTCGCCAACTGTTTTGTAAGTACAATGACACAGTCATTCCGTCCACACCGTAATTCGCAGAACATTGTTTTTAACTGAGCGGGGCTTCAGGGACGCGTCATATCCACGCGCCGACGCGTCATCAGAAAGGAGGAAGACGGAGAGCTGCTCTGGTGATGATGATGATGGTGGAGAAGCCCCCAAACCGTGTCAGAGTACCCCTTTAGTCACACCTCCGCAGGCTGATACAGGACCATAGCATGGCGAGGATATCGGTGAATTACATCCTGCTGTGCGGGCAGCTCCTGCTGCTGCTGACGGTGTTGTTCCTACAGTGTCTGGAGGGGATTCACTCCAGCAACTCTACCGCCGCAGCAGCAGCGGACACGGCCAACGCAACTCCCGGAGCGACCGCGTCTGCCGTGTCCTCCGCTGCATCCTCCGCCGCGTCCTCCGCCACTCCGCCCAGCGAGCCGCCGGACAACGCAACGACCCCCGGGACGACGGTGGACCGGGTGCCCAACTCCACGGTTTACGAGTACAGACCCCCATCCCCGGTGGTCCTCTGCAGCTTTTTGTAAGGATAGAAAGATCCATACACAACTGACGCGCTGTCCGTGTGTGCGTTGTATGGTTCGGTCTGACGTTAACGCGTACAGAGCAGGAGTCTGAAGGCGAACTGCTTCTACTGAACTGTCGTTAAGCAGCCGGCTGGAAGACAACGCAGTTTATAAACAGTTTATTTTAAGGTCCATCGAGGTGCTGGTGTTGTTGGCGGCCCAACAACGTCACCCTCAGGCCAGAGAAAGACATGCATGTTGAATATCCATCAGAGCTGGTTTGACCCCCGTAGCGTCCAGGGAAGTGTCGGTTATGTTATGAGTTGCCTTCCATTGACACACACAGCTCTGGTCGAAAGGAACGTGTGCGTTTCTCAGCTGATAGTCTGTAATATAGGACTATTATGTAATATATAATTAGTATTTAGTAGCTGGTGCTGGCCCACACATTTCTATGTATAATTTTTTTTATGCTTAGTTTTTGATATCATATGTTTTCTAGAGAAGTTACAGTATTATGTATAGTCTAACATTTCCCTGGTGGTTCACTCACAGTACTCTGTGTAACCTGACGTTCTCTCTGTGCTGTTAAGACCCGACGAGTTTGTCCACTGCCAGGACCCAGTGGACCACGCTGGGAACAACAGCGCCTACGCGGAGCTGGGCCATGGCTGTGTGGGGGTGGGTTCCCTCTGTGTCTCTCTGTCCCTCTCTGCCTCTTTCTGTCCTTCTGTCTCTCCCTGCCTTACTGCACCATCATCACTACTGTCTTCAGAAGGGTCACACATCATCACCACTTCACCAGTAGGGTTACACATCACTACTGTCTTCAGTAGGGTTACACATCACTACTGTCTTCAGTAGGGTTACACATCATCACTACTGTCTTCAGTATGGTTACACATCACTACTATCTTCAAAAGGGTTACACATCACTACTGTCTTCAGTAGGGTTACACATCACTACTGTCTTCAGTAGGGTTACACATCATCACTACTGTCTTCAGTATGCTTACACATCACTACTGTCTTCAAAAGGGTTACACATCACTACTGTCTTCAGTAGGGTTACACATCACTACGGTCTTCAGTAGGGTTACACATCACTACTGTCTTCAGTAGGGTTACACATCACTACTGTCTTCAGTAGGGTTACACATCATCACTACTGTCTTCAGTAGTGTTACACATTACTACTGTCTTCAGTAGGGTTACACATCATCACTACTGTCTTCAGTAGGGTTACACATTACTCTGTCTTCAGTAGGGTTACACATTACTCTGTCTTCATTAGTGTTACACATCACTACTGTCTTCAGTAGGGTTACACATTACTACTGTCTTCAGTAGGGTTACACATCACTCTGTCTTCATTAGGGTTACACATCACTACTGTCTTCAGTAGGGTTACACATCATCACTACTGTCTTCAGTAGGGTTACACATCATCACTACTGTCTTCAAAAGGGTTACACATCACTACTGTCTTCAGTAGGGTTACACATTACCACTGTCTTCAGTAGGGTTACACATTACTACTGTCTTCAGTAGGGTTACACATCACTACTGTCTTCATTAGGGTTACACATCACTACTGTCCTCATTAGGGTTACACATCACTATTGTCTTCAGTAGGGTTACACATCACTACTGTCTTCATTAGGGTTACACATCACTACTGTCTTCAGTAGGGTTACACATCACTACTTTCTTCAGTAGGGTTACACATTACTACTGTCTTCAGTAGGGTTACACATCACTACTGTCTTCATTAGGGTTACACATCACTACTGTCTTCAGTAGGGTTACACATCATCACTACTGTCTTCAGTAGGGTTACACATCACTACTGTCTTCAAAAGGGTTACACATCTCTACTGTCTTCAGTAGGGTTACACATCACTACGGTCTTCAGTAGGGTTACACATCACTACTGTCTTCAGTAGGGTTACACATCACTACTGTCTTCAGTAGGGTTACACATCATCACTACTGTCTTCAGTAGTGTTACACATTACTCATACCTGCAAACTTGTCGCTTTTCGGCTACAATCGCCGTTTTTTGGGTCAAAGGGGTCATTCACGTGACTCGTGTAGATCCGAAGAGTTTTTTTTTTTTTTTTGGGGGGGGGGGGGGGGGGGGGGGGGGGGGGGGGGTCGGGGTCGGGGAAGGCTGCGTTGGCTTATCAAGTGGAGGCTGAGACACGCATGCCGGCCAGGCAAAAAGTGAGTTTTTTGCACGTGTAGAGTGACAGCAACAGACTGCAAAACATTTTTTAATTTAGTTTATCAGTACTTTGTATGGACTCATCGTCTCAATTTCCATCGTCATCGCGATGTGAGCGTTCATGATAAACACATCGCAAAAGCTGGTCTGTAATGCGAAGTTCGCCACGCACACTCGGGCCATCCTTATCCTTAAATCAGACTTACATATTGTGGTTTGCAGTAACCCGACCCACCCTGTCAATTTAGGACCGACCCAAATATTTATTTTTCCCTTTTAGTCCGACCGACTTGCCGGTTGTATACTTGCGTTAAGACCGACCGTTGTTTTTTTTTAACTCTTCAAATAACTAATGCAACTACAATAAAACCCTATTAATTATATTTTAGAAGGTATCGCGAATATAAATAGCCTACATACACACGTAGGCTACGTTCTTTCTTTTATATTCGCTTCATTTCATCAATGGTTCGCGCTTGTCTGTTATGATGGCTGCGGCTGCAGTAGGTCCTAAAGAAAATGTTCGCAGTCACCGTTCAAAGTTATAGAAGGCTAAATTATTACTTTGGGTTCATGCACGGTAGCAATAGGTCCTACATGAAAAAATGCATTGAAATATCTCGACACCGCTATGAAGTGACGTGTCGACTGACGTCAAGGAGACCACTAAACTTTTACGGAGACGCGGTCAGTGACGTCACGATATGCAAATTTGTTTAAATTCATATCGACGTATTCACCATGACCAAAATTTTAATCTTTTCTTATTTATTATCGCAAGTCATATCGTCATCGCAATATTGAACAGTGTGATTGCACATTTTCACAACCTTGACTCTGTTGGTTGTTATGTCATATTTGGAAGCTCAATCTGTAACTTTTTTTCATACAAAATCTCACCAGAAGTAACCATTTAAAGGGTTATTTTTCAAAATTTTCTTCCGGGGGGGCATGCCCCCGGACCCCCCTAGTGTTGCTAGTTTACCAACACACACCACCACTGCTACAAAAAAAATCTAGGGGAAACACTGACTGACTATAGACATACTATATATCTCCAGAAATCCTACTGTCAAAACGCTCAGAATTGCGTACTTAACATATTTAAATCACAAAAAAAATTCTTGGGGGGCCCCATTACGCTGTCACCTTTTTTCCTCTGACCAGTTTGCAGGTCTGATTACTTCTGTCTTCAGTAAGGTTACACATCATCACTACTGTCTTCAGTAGGGTTACACATTACTCTGTCTTCATTAGTGTTACACATCACTACTGTCTTCAGTAGGGTTACACATCATCACTACTGTCTTCAGTAGGATTACACATCATCACTACTGTCTTCAGTAGGGTTACACATCATCACTACTGTCTTCAGAAGGGTCACACATCACTACTGTCTTCAGTAGGGTTACACATTACTACTCTGTTCAGTAGGGTTACACATCACTACTGTCTTCAGTAGGGTTACACATTACTTCTGTCTTCAGTAGGGTTACACATCATCATTACTGTCTTCAGTAGGGTTACACATCATCACTACTGTCTTCAGTAGGGTTACACATCATAACTGTCTTCAGTAGGGTTACACATCATCACTACTGTCTTCAGTAGGGTTACACATCACTACTGTCTTCAGTAGGGTTACACGTCATTGCTACTGTCTTCAGAAGGGTTATACATTAACACTGTCTTCAGTAGGGTTACACTTCATAACTGTCTTCAGTAGGGTTACACATCATCACTACTGTCTTCAGTAGGGTTAGACATCATCACTACTGTCTTCAGTAGGGTTACACATCATCACTACTGTCTTCAGAAGGGTCACACATCATCACTACTGTCTTCAGAAGGGTCACACATCACTACTGTCTTCAGTAGGGTTACACATTACTACTCTGTTCAGTAGGGTTACACATCACTACTGTCTTCAGTAGGGTAACACATCATCACTACTGTCTACAGTAGGGTTACACATCACTACTGTCTTCAGTAGGGTTACACATTACTTCTGTCTTCAGTAGGGTTACACATCATCACTACTGTCTTCAGTAGGGTTACACATCACTACTGTCTTCAGTAGGGTTACACATCATAACTGTCTTCAGTAGGGTTACACATCATCAGTACTGTCTTCAGTAGGGTTACACATCATAACTGTCTTCAGTAGGGTTACACATCATAACTACTGTCTTCAGTAGGGTTACACATCACTACTGTCTTCAGTAGGGTTACACATCATCAGTACTGTCTTCAGTAGGGTATGTAGATTTCCTACGCAACTGTATGCCAACTTATTTTCTTCAAAACAAACATTAAAAAATCAGACTTGAACTGTAACAACGTGATCCAAAGTGTGAACACTACTGTGGTATCTCCAGCCACTGAGTTAAGCCAGTACTAGATCACTGATGAGGATGGGCTCTAATGGACTGTGTGGCTCTGCAGTGGGGAGGCCAGACCGAGAAGGAGGTGAACCACACGGCCGTCGTCTGCATGGCGCTGGACAGCATAGAATGTGCCGGACCCAGAGAGTTTGTGCGGGGCAGAGTGCCCTGTATCAAGTGAGTAGCACCGCTAATCAACCAGCTACAACATGCTGTCTGCCTTTGGGTCATGTTTTGCAGGGTCATGTTGTGCGGGGTCGTGTGTGTGTGGGGTCGTGTGCGGAGTGATGTGCAGGGTCGTGTGTGTGGGGTCGTGTGCGGAGTGATGTGCAGGGTCGTGTGTGTGGGGTCGTGTGCGGAGTGATGTGCAGGGTCGTGTGTGTGGGGTCGTGTGCGGAGTGATGTGCAGGGTCGTGTGTGTGGGGTCGTGTGCGGAGTGATGTGCAGGGTCGTGTGTGTGGGGTCATGTGTGGAGTGATGTGCAGGGTCGTGTGTGTGGGGTCATGTGTGGAGTGATATGCAGGGTCGTGTGCGAGGTTGTGTGCGGGGTCGTATGCGAGGTTGTGTGCGGGGTCGTGTTGTGCGGGGTCGTGTGTGGGGTCACATTGCTGTCCCGGGCTGGACCCTCACGCAGACCAGCTCTTTCCAAGTGGGCTGACAGTTCTTTTGGACCAGAACCAACAACAACACATTTCTTTTAATATAGTTGATATATATATATTTTGTTGCCTTGGCGGCCCATAGAGCAGCCAGACTGGCCCTTTGGTTTTGTGGTAATTGCCGCTGGGCTGAGCCCATCTGTGGCCCCCTGCTGACCCCTGGGGCCTGCAGACATGTAGAAACCTCTGCATGTCTGCCAGCAGGGAGGTTACAAGCACACATTGGATTTGGAATGTGGTGGGCCGGTCTGGATGAACCTGCCAGGCTGATTTCTGTGCTGGATTTGGCGCCCCGGGGCCGGCTCTTAAGTGCTACTGCTACCTGCTACCTTTGAGACATGTTATAAGAAGTCCAGTGTCTAGAAGGATCCTAGCAGTGCTGATGAATCACAACACTTTGACTTTGAACTTTCGCTGTGTTCAATATTTCTTTATATTTAGCTGTTCCACACATAGGAGAAGTTAACCCAGCAGGTTCAAGATGGACTTGAAAGAACCACAAATTCCACTTTTAATATAGTTGATAAATCTGTGCCAAAACGCAGAGGTTGTAACTCTAACACCGCCCACTAGAGGGCAGTGTTTACCTTGCTCAAAGGCAGTTCCGCAGAGCATTTTTCACTCACGCGTCCGTTCAGTTGGCCAGCGGTCTTGCTGGAGCAGTTTCTCAACATTTCACACTGGAGTTCTGAACTACTGTCCAACCGGCACCACTAACCAAAGTGGGCTGATAAACTCGATGATCAGCTATCTGGAGTGGATCAGGATGGAAACTTCTGTATTAAATCAATGTGTATTGAAACGGCTGACGCTGTGGAGAACTCCCCCTCCTGCCCCTTGCTGGAGCAGAAGATTTTGGTGCACATTTGCTCTCTTTCTGTCTGCTGTATGTGCACATCACTTGTAATGTGTCTGTGAGTGAAGCCAAAACCTGCCATTAAGCAGAACATGAATGCGCATCCACCACTGGTGGTGGGAAACAGGGATTGTAAAAAAAAAAAAAAAAAAAAAAAAAAAAAAGACAAATTGTCCCTGACTTGACAGTTTTGGTCTTCCTAATTGCCAGACTTTGTGGTTTGTTAGACTCACACTTTTCTGCCCAAATGTCTCCCTGAAATGTGTTCCAAGGCCAAGCCAGTCTCGTGTCATTAAGCAGCAGGTAGGACTGAGGGCATCTTGCTCAAGGATGCCTACAGCTCGGCTGGGGACATTGGGGTTGGACCCAGAATCTTTTGGCACAAACTCAGACACCCTAACCGCTGCACAATGACACCACCCCCCCCCCCCCCCCCCCCCCATCCAAACGTTTGTCCTTTTAAACGTCCCTGTTGAGTTGCCCTCAACTCCCCTCCTCTCACCCTTCTGACCCTGTTGCCCTGGCTTACAGGTACACGGGCCACTACTTCATCACCACGCTGCTGTACTCCTTCTTCCTGGGCTGCTTCGGCGTGGACCGCTTCTGCCTGGGCCACACGGGCACAGCGGTGGGCAAGCTGCTCACCCTGGGGGGGCTGGGCATCTGGTGGTTTGTGGACCTCATCCTGCTCATCACCGGAGGACTCATGCCCAGCGACTACAGCAACTGGTGTACCTACTACTGACGAGCCGTTACCCACCATCGCCACCAACACGTCCCTGTAAACCACGCCAGCTGGCCCCATAAAGCAGCGGCTCCAACTGCCCCCTTTTCGTCAACAGTCCCCATAAAACCAACCCAAAGGGCCCTGTTGACCAACCCCTCGACCGTCCCCATAAGCCAAACCCAATTGTAAACCAACCGCAACTGTGTCGATGAACCTTAAAACCAGGGTGGGCTTGGATGGAAGCTGTGTCTTGACGATTCCAGCCTTCCCAGCTGTTTTTTCAACAGTGTTGTTACGCTGCACCCCAGCAGACTCGTTTTAGCTGCCACAGATGCCTTGCGGTGCTCCGGAGGCCATTTTGACTTTGTTATTGTTTGGTTCCAGGTGAAGCCAAGGCCCCCTGCTCTAGTCGTTCTCTAGTGTTCTCTGTTGATATTGTTACTGGGCTGGCAGTGTGTGATGCACTCAAGACCGTTACACACAGACCCACAATCTGTCTGCCTAATACTGTTTTACTGTAGTACAGTCGGTGTTGCTCTGAACAGTGAAGTGATCTGAACCTGGATGGCAGGTCAACATGTCTGAATGTGATAATGGACTCACAGAGCTCTTGAGGACAACCGTGTTGTAAATTTCTATCTCCTTAATGTACTGCATATTACATGACCCCTTTCTGCCAAGACAATTACATTTGAACTGTTAATAGCTCATTACATTAGACGGTAAGGATAATATCTCAGTTGATCTTTTAAAGTTTTAGTTTGTGCTTGTCGAGAGCAGGGCATGCCCGTGCTAACTCCTAGTACCTTGATGTTGAACGGTTAGCATTATTTCCCTGGGCAAGCGGTAGGTTTCAGCAGTCGGAGAGATACCCAGCACCAGACCGGCCACCGTACAGTCGAAACAGATTTGAAATGATTTGTCACGCTTTAGGATGAGTGTCTCTTCTCCCTGCAGGTTGTGATGGGCTGATGTCCCCCCCCCCCCCAAACTCTTTGCATAACCTGCACCGTTTCAATCGCACCTCCTCCAGCTTCTAGGCTGACCACTGATGTTGATTTCCTCCACCTCACGGGACCATCGAGTCAAATCGGGTGCCGTCGCCCCCCCACGGCCCCCCACTCCACAGCCCCCCAGTGACAGGCTGTCACGCCCGCCTCAGCCATGTGGAAAAAGTAAAGCTGTATGCAATGTTCCTCTGATCGCACTTGTGGATTTGGCACGGCCGTGTTTCCCGTGTAATAGGTTATTTATTTGATTTGACGGCTTATTGTGTGTGAAATAGGAGAGAAGCCACCAATAAACGTTCATGTCCTGCCACTTGTGTTCCAGGCGATGCGTTTTAATTGTGAAACGCCGGGTTAAAGTAAGGGCAGGTTCACGCTGCACCGCATGCCCTCGCCGCCATAAAGAGATAGTACACCGAGGATGCTAAATGTAGAAGTACTTTAATGGGATGTTTTCACATAGCCTGCACTGATCTTTTCTAATTAATAATTACTTCTCATCTTCGTTAATTAGGCAGCCTGTAACTCTTGGCCTGTTGCCAACGGAAACGGCTTCCTGACTTGCTCCGAGAGACGGAGGACTGCGTCAGCTCCTCCTGGTCACTAAAAGGCTCTGGGTCCGGGGCTGCTCTGAGCAATCAGACGGGTCCAAGGAAAGGCTGGTAGCTGGGCTTAGGTCTTTGGCAAACAGACAACCAGATTAAAACTGGTGGAGAACACCGCTTCTGGTAGCTTTTTAAGTTTGACCATTGAAATAAAGGTTTTTCATATCCATTACGC
The DNA here is from genome assembly GCA_036785325.1 of Urophycis tenuis. Lineage (NCBI taxonomy): Eukaryota > Metazoa > Chordata > Actinopteri > Gadiformes > Phycidae > Urophycis > Urophycis tenuis. The sequence goes on from JAXIVH010000015.1 coordinate 4,776,206, forward strand.
CCTTTATTGCCTTTCTACACTTATAAAAAAAAAATATCCAAAGGTATAAAATAAACACATAAAATTTTAACGTACACAGATTTGTGTGGAAGTCTGCCTGTCTGTCTCCAGTTCTACCAGTCTCCAGTTCTACCAGTCTGTCCCACTACCTGTCTCGTCTTTCACACAGTCGGTCACTCTTATCTATCCCTCGTTCTATCCTACCCTGTCTCTCCTCCCATTCTGTCACTGTACCCGTCTCTCTCTCTCTCTCCTTCTACCCGTCTCTCTGCGCGGGGACAATGGTCAGTGTGAGGAGTTGGTGGGCCCTCCTCAGCTCCACAGCCAGGTGGTCCGAGGTGGCGATGGCCTCGCTGACGGCCTGGGTGGTCTCCACCGGGCGGCCGTTGATGCTCAGGATGACATCATCGTTCATCAAGCCAGCGCTGTGGGCCGCAAACACACACACACACACACACACACACACTGTCACATACACGGCTGTACACACGCACACCCGATCACAGACACACACTGTGAGCTGTCCACACACACACACCGTGACATGCACACACAATGGCTCACACACTAAACTACACACACACACACACACACACAATGACACATATGCACCTATACGCACACAGACACACTATAAGTAACACATGCTCACACATACCATGACACCTACACACCCACACACACACAAGGACACACCGCCGTCAGCTACACCTACACACCCACATGCTGGCACCAAAACAACTACAACTCCGAAACAAGTCTGTTCCTGGCCCCCAAAGACCAGCGCAGTCATGTATAAGCGCTGCTTATAGATAACTTTCCATGTCACACCTGCATCCTAACCATCAGAGGAGAGCACAAAACGTCCTCACTTCCCTTGCCAAAGAAAGTGTGAACAAAAGACTGCTGCTAAGTAGTAGTGATGGTAAGAGACTACATTCTGCAGCGTCTAACTTCTAGACGAGGCTGTTCCTTGGGGGCAGTGTGTGTGTGTCTGCGCGTGTGCGGACTTCAGAGTAAAAGCGCCGTGGTGAGTCAGGCGATTCGAATTATGACATGAACTTCAGAGGAAACAGGCGGTTCAGACGGTTGTTAGTCATGCCGCCCTGCGAAAGGAGAAGGGCGGGGGGTCGAGTCCATAATGAGCTCGACCCACTGGGCCCGGCCCGGTTCTAAGAAAACCTCCCCTCACTGTGTGAAACATGTTCATCGGTTTGAGGCAGCATCTCCTGATTAACAGGGCAGACGTGCGGCCGTTGGTTTGACTGAGCAGTCTCTTAACGGCCAGGTGTACTGTTACTGTACACTGAAGTCTGTTTATCGCTATTCAGCACACTGCTTTTATCCAAAGCCCCTGACGTGTCCTTTTGGTGCAGGTCTGTAATGAGCAGGTAGAGGGCTCCAGGATGCCTACAGGCAGACCGGAGATGTTTGGGCTCCAACCCAGAAGCTGCTGGCTGGGGGTCCGACATCCAAACCACCCTACTGTGCCTGTGATGATCGGTGTGTCTGTATCTGTGTGTGTGTGTGTGTGTGTGTGTGTGTGTGTATATCTGTGTGTGTGTGTGTGTATCTGTGTGTGTGTACGTGTGTGCGTGTGTTTGGTACCTGGCGGCCGCCGACCCAGCGATGACCTCATAGACGTACACACCAGAGGTGACATCGGGAAAGTCTGCCAGGCGTTCCCTCAGATCCCTGATCATCCTGAGCAGTCAAAAGCAGGTCTTAGTGTGCATGTAAACGGGTCAGAGGCTGCATGTGGATGTGGTGCCCAGTGTGGGGGGAGCTGTGTGCGTCACTCACGATGACGACAGCTGCAGCATCCGCACTCCTATGTACCTCTTTTTGGACGTGGTTCCTGAATGACATCATAACAGTAATTTGCTCCTAAGTAACGGCATTATCACAGTTAATGTTTCCTAACGCGAGTACATAGTTAATTAATCATGGAATCGGCACGTTTCATGTTTCTAAAGAATGTGATCTTGTCCACGTCTCTGAAATGATGTTATGATCACAGCGCCGGGGTGTTTTTCGCGAGGTTGTTCCGGTTGTTCCGGTTGTTCCGGTTGTTCTGAGACACGGCTGAGGGAGCGAAAGACAAAATGGCTCCCCTGGTTACCCTTGATTTGTCTGTCGTAGGACTCGGCCAGGAACTGCCGTATCTTGTCGGCGGGGATGGCGAAGGAGATCCCAGCGGTGACTTTGAGAGTGTTAATGCCTATAACGTCTCCATCCTGTCGGGAGGAAATGGCGGCGCAATTTCATTATCTCCCCGCGCACATAACTTACAGTCTCTTTAGTGCTTAACAACCCTGCGCTGACATCCAAAGACCCACATTAAAAAAAGATCTATTTTTTTGGGGGGGGGGGGGGCTGTCACTCCTGTCACTCCCCAGGCCCCACCAGAACGGCGAAGGACAATTTCCAGAAACTACCGTTGGTATGGCAACCGTTGCCTTAGAAAATAAGAGGAGTTGGGGTCTGTGTCCTTGGTGAAGGAATGTAATTTTAAGATCCGATATCAATGTTAAAACTGGCACAGAAACAATAAATATGTAGTAGGGCGTGACCTTCGAACCCACAAGGACAGCCGCTCACTCAACACTTACTTCTAATTCACCCGCCCCCCCCCCCCCCCACCACCCGGTTCCCCCCATTCCGCGGTAAATGTTTTGTGAAGAGGATTCAGCTTTAAAAGCGATAGCAGAGTGCAGACCTTGGGTGAATAAAACACAACCCCCAACTCGCTTCGTTTCAGCAGCCCCTGAGAGACCCTGGATTAATACCAAGCAGGCGGACTAAACACTGCCAAAGCATCCGGTCCGACTGCTCCCCGGCGCGGCCTCATTTATAATCATGTGTTCATCGCAGGATGTATTAATATCATTTAGATCCACGCACCAGGTTGACCAGTGGGCCTCCGGAGTTCCCATACTGCCAGGGAAACGGAAACGGATGAAAGCAGGACGGCAGAAATACAGACAGAGAGAAAACAAACTGCATTTTAACGACTTCAGAGACAAAAGCAAAAGAAACAGAAAATAACCCCAGCCCTATCAATTATGTTTCTACATGAAATACTCATTGCTCATGTCACTCACCTCAAACACTTTAACAAAATTGGAATAATTTAGCAACTACAGCGAAGCGTTTAAATCAAAAAGAGCCTCTCTACATATAATCACAATATAACCAAACTTTACCAACATCTCATTTCTACATAATTCATTGTGCAACTAAATGCCATGTATAAATACATCATACAAACGATAAATATAAACAGGAAGAAACAATGAACAGAAGGAAGAAAGAGAAATAAAGAAATATAGAGAGAATGAAGGAGAGAGGCATCGAATCAAACAGGAGAGGGGCGAAGGAGAGAGGAGTGGACTCCAAGGGGACAGCAGACAGGACATCGAGAGGGCAGAAGGAAGCAGAAGACAACAAGACGCAGCGGAGAGAGCCCCGCCTCACGTTGATGATGGCGTCCGTCTGGATGTACTCCATGGTGGAGTCCACCAGGCCCAGCTCTGCGCCGCGTCTCTGCGCCGTGCTGATGATGCCCGTGGTCACCGTGTTCTGCAGGGCGAACGGGCTGCCGATCGCCACCACAAACTCCCCGGGCCGCAGGTCCGACGAGCGGCCCAGCTGCAGCACCGGCAGGGGGTTCTGCGGGGGGGGGGGGGGGGGGGGGGGGGGGGGACGTCGCGGCACAAGGTGGTCCGGTTAGGATGCTGGACACCAGCCGCCCGCAAACACCTGGCTGCCTAACCTGCAGGCGTCCTTTGGCAACCTGTGTTCTCCATTCAACCGCACGCCACTTTGGATGAAAAGCGTCTGCTAAGTGACTGCAAAGCACAAGAGGCAAGCCTTTTCGAGTTATGTGAAATTTTTGGCTTTTTGTTTGAGTTTGATTTATAGTTTTATTTTGAAGGACTGCTGGGCTTTCTGGGCCATTTAAGGTGGCACCCCATTGAGTGCAAATTGTCCTTCTGGACAATTGAAAGTTTCGCTGTGATTCAGGTTTTCCTTGATGTTTTCCTTTTTGTGACTTGATGTATTTGGTTTGTGTTTTGCATCGCTTGTTTACCGGAACATTCACTCATAAGTCGCCTGGAACCCTGCCTACAGAAGGCCTACTTCCTCCATCTTTGTTTTAAATGGCCATCGCAAACGCAAAAGTGATTGCGAGTGATAATATTTATATTCAGCTTTGTCTGCGTAGCACCTTAAAGGTTAACAAAGGGCTTCGGCAGGCACCATGAACACAGTGCATACAAAAGTTTGAAGCAGTGAGCTGTAAATATGTAGGCCTCCAAACGCATGGGCCCCCCCTGCCCACTCCGTTAGTCGCTGGACTTAACTACTGTTTCATAAAAAATGTTGCATGGTTTCTACTTATTTTGCCAAATATGTCTCCCAGTGACCAAGAGCAACAGGGGACAGCAAGGCAGGGTCACCAGGGATGAAAACGAGGGATTATTATTTGGAAAAAGCAATTACAAAACGGAGTAACTAGCAAGAGAACGAGGCGAAGGACAAAGTTTGTGAAGAAATTGGATTCGTTTGGTTACACAACATAAATGGCTGCTGAGTCAGACTGGACTTCTCTTTGGGGGGCGGGGGGGGGGGGGGGGGGGGGGGGGGGGGGGGGATGTTCTGGAGGCCAACCCGGATCAAGATGACAGCTTCTTTGTCTTCAGTAATCAGGCTAAGGCTCGTATTTTCCCTTCTCCGGCGTGCTCTCGGTATGTTCTTCTGGCTCACGTGTGCGCCGTATTTAATGTGAGGATGAATCCCAATATGCAAAGCAGTTACTAAATAGTTTGTAATTCTTGCTGGAACCTGCCCGAGCCGAATCCCCCGCCCCCCCCACCCCCCCCCCCCAGATCTAGTTTGAAAAAAAAAAGAAGAAAAGTTTTTATTACCATAATGACATGCGATTTACTACCCTCTCATGTCAGGGTAGGGCTGCCCTGAGGCCAGCCTGACACCCCACACGCCTGCCTACCGCCCTGCCCGGCATCTCCGCTTTTCCCTGAGAGAACGGGGTGACATCGTGCCGATCACGTGTGTGCTGGGGAGCGGACGGGTTGGCGTTTGAAGAGAGGAGCCTTTAAGGCTGGTTTATGCTTCTGCGTAGGGATTGCGTCGTGATCACGCAATGGCCACGCACGTTGCTCGGACGCAGTCATGAGCCCGTGAGGGTTCTGCGTGGGGTTTACGTCTCGAAATGCAATTCATTGCCACACCGGTAGAGGGACCAGAATGACCATTCTGGTCATTACATACGGATTACTAGCGAGTTAAAAAAAAGTTTACAGAAATGAAGGCAAAAATCATATATATATATATATATATATGTTGTCGCCAATCAGTCAAAGTATTTATCAAGGCTGTGTTTGCACCGCTCTGACGGGGCTCTGACTTTACAATTCATTTGTACAACTCATGATATGTTATGTGTACTTTAAAAAAAAAGTCTGTATCTCTCTTATCTCTTATCTCATCTTTTAATGATGAGATGTCAGTGATTGACAACTGAATCTAATGTAAAATAACCACAATATCACAGACGGATCCCTCTCCGAGAGGAGAATTGTGAGAGTCTGTGAGAGTCAAAATGTATCTTGATATACATCTCAGAGTCGCCTAAGAAACACTTTGTTCGTCTGACCTCCATGTCTACCAATACGTCTTGAACCTTCCGCGCCACGGCGCCTCGGACCCGGGTCGGATGCCCCCCCCCCCCCCCGCGCGCGCTTGGCCTCTCACCTCTGCCTCGACCTTGATGAGGGCCACGTCCAGCCTCCGGTCCACGTCCTTCACCGTGGCGTCGTAGCGCACGCCGCTCTGCAGCTCCACCCTGATTCGCTGCTTGTTGGCGAGCACATGGGCGTTGGTGACGATCCAGCCGTCCTGAGACACGATGAAGCCCGATCCACTTGACACCGGGACGTCCTGGTCGGAGACCTGTTCGCTGGGCAGGGGTTGAGAGGCAGACATGGGCGGAGAAAGAAACAGAGCGATGAAGATGAAGACAGAGAGGGGAAGATGGTTATTAGCGGAGGATGATGGGTAGCGTTCTGGTCCGCAAGACTGTCTGCCTTCTCCTGAGATGGTGTCAGGTACTTTTCTTTCAGCTAGACACTTTTTTTTCTCTCCAAAGCAGTCACAGTCGCAGGGTGTAGCCTTTCAACTCAGCCCATAGCATAAAAAGTCCTGGACACATCAATGCTGATCTTACAGTGGCCACTCCCAGAACCCCCCTCCCACCAGCGCCCGGGCCCACCCAGCTCCTACAGACCGTGGACATGGTGGTATCCAGTGCCTCTCCGGGCTGGGAGGAGAACACTCTACCTCCCCCCCCCCCCCCCCCCCCCCCCCCCCACCCCCCCCCCTCCTCCGGTACCTTCTGAAGAGCTCCAGGTGGACCACGGCCGGGCCGACCTTGTCCACCACGTCAGCGATGAAGTTGAACTTGTAGCGCATGCTGTCAGCATGCCTGGCACCTGGCATGACAAACAAACATGAACGCTTTAGGAATACGATTCATCAGCCCGGTGAGACCCACCAGAGCAGCTCAGACCCCCCCGTACCGTACAGCCCGCTTCATTCAACACACATTTCAACTGAAGAATCCCATCCTGATCGTGGTTCATCTATTTCTATTCTTATACCTGTTTGTGAATATTTGGGCACGCATGGAAAGATATTCCACTGCTGTCGTGCTGCTCCCAGTGATTTTATTAGAAATACAACGTTTCTAGACCTTATTGGTCTTCGTCAGGTTACCTGACGAACGTTGTATTTTTTTATTTTTTTATTTTTTTATTGATGTTTTGTTCAGACAGATGCAAAAAAACTAACTGTTACATTGTTACAGTTACATGGTAAGAATAGCAAACAAAGTATTCTTTTTCAGTATCTGCCCAGTCTTTTTTTTTTTTTTTTTCAAACAAACAGATAAATAAAAAATATAAAAAATAAATAAATAAAAAATAAAATAAAAAACTACAGTCCAGCAGCAACTTACACATCAAGCCAGACTTACAACAAAAAACACACAAAAACACAACACCCTAGGAAGTCTACATAGCATACATATCCTGTACCTGAAAAAAAAAAATATATATATATATGCAGAGTTAGGTAGTGTCATCCTTACATATCCAGCAGCTGGGCAAGGAATGGGCCCCATACCTCATTAAACAGATCTTCCCTCCCAGCCATTCTATAGGTGACACGCTCATAGCCCGCCATTGAGCTTAGAACCTCTATCACTCCTTAAAAGTGGACAAGATGGGAGATTTCCAGTGGCGTAAAGTTATCCTGCACCCTGTTAACATAGCTAAACGACACCATGATTTTCGGCGTTTTGACATTTGAATATTATTTGGAAGCAGTCCCAGAAGACACAATGAAGGGTTTTTGGTCAAGTGCGTATCCAACATCTTATTCAAGAACAAAATTATTGCATTCCACATGTCACTAGTTTTGTCACATTCATATAACATATGCACCAGAGTTCCCACCTTTCTATTACATCTCCAACATATATCACTATTTCTAAGTTTCAGTCTTGCCAATTTGGAGAAGGTCCAGTCGGATCTGTTTAATATCTTATAATAGATGAGCTGTGATTGTGTTTCACGTGAGTAACAGTACCAGGATGCACATAGATTTTTCCATTCATTTTCTGGAATCTCCTGAGCCAGGTCCCTATCCCAACATAGTTTTAAACCATCCAGTTTTGGCACTTGTGTGCTTCTGATGAAGTCATATAATTTTGATGCTCCTCTGTTTTTATTTTAGAAACTCTTCTTATCTATTAATAGTTTCTTGTTATAACATATGGATGATTTCTTTGATAAATAAGGATCATTTTTTGTTATTTGATGTGAAATTTTCCATGACTCTCTGGCAAAGGCCATAACCGGGTCTTGGGAGGGAACTGGCCTATCTGATTGTGAAAGGAAGGCCTCCACAGAAAAAGGATACACCAGTTGCTCCTCTATCCTGACCCACAGAGGGGTCCTTGTAGGGGGCAGGTGAATTTTAGATAGTTGAGATAAAGAAAATGACAAATGATACCAGTCTATTCGTGATAGTGCTAATCCCCCCTTTTCTTTTGCAGCATATAACTTGGTCCGATTAAACATGGGTTTTTTTCCTGCCCATATAAACTTCTCTATCATCCCGTTATATGTTTTAAGTAGTGAGGAAGGGAGACTTAGCGGTAACATGGAAGTGATGTAATTGATCTTGGGAGTTAAAATCATTTTAACTAAATTGAGTCTGCCTATCAGGGAAATATTCAACTTGTCCCAATTTTGTAACAGAGTTTGGGTTTTCTGAATGACTGGAGATATGTTGGCTTCCATAATTTTTTCCAGACCTGGTGTTATTTGATGCCCAGATATGTTAATCCTTCTGGCATCCATCTGAATTTCCAGTTCCTTCTGATATCTGGGGGGCATAATTTTGATAACGGCATGGCTTCTGATTTTGACCAGTTAACAGTATATCCTGATATCTCTGAAAACAAATTTATAACTGAGCAAATTTCTGGGACTGAGGACTCGGGGTTACTGGATATCAATAAAACATCATCAGCATATAGAAAAAGCTTGTGTTCCTCCTCCCCTGCCTGTACACCCCGTACATTTGAATTAGCCCGTAAGGCTATGGCCAGGGGTTCAAGAAATATGGCAAACATTAGAGGTGACAGGGGCGAGCCTTGTCTAACGCCACGATTTAGTCTAATTTGAGGTGACATAATCCCATTAGTTAAGACTGTAGCTGATGGATCAGTATACATTAGTTTCACCCACTTCCTAAATATTGGTCCAAATCCAAATTTTTCTAGTGTATAAAACAAAAAAGGGAACTCCACTTTATCAAACGCCTTTTCAGCGTCTAATGAAAAGGCAACAGTTGGTGTGTCATGATTTCTTGACATCCACATAATATGTAACAGTCTTCGGAGGTTGTCCGCAGAGCTCCTTCCCCGCATAAATCCCACCTGATCCTGATGAATGAGAAATGGGACCACTTCTTCCAATCTAGTTGCTAAGATTTTGGCAAGAATTTTTTCGTCCACATTAATTAAAGATATAGGGCGATAATTAGCACACTGCTGTGGGTCTCTCCCCTTTTTATGCAGTAGCGTAATAACCGCTGCCCTCATGCTTTCAGGTAGCCTACCTCTTTGTAATGCATCTCGATAAACGACCAGTAATCTGGGGGCTAGATCTTCTATAAATTTCTGATAGAAGTCTACTGAGAACCCATCGTTTCCGGGGGCTTTTCCTATCCTGAGGCCTCTGATTGCTGCTTTAATTTCATCCACAGAGATATCGTCCTCCAAAAGTGCTCTCCCATCCTGTGTTAAAGCTGGAGTTTCAATTGAGGAAAAAAAACTTTCTAATTTGTTTTTGTCTATCCCACCCTGAGATGTATACAATTCTTGATAAAACTCCCTAAATGTGGTATTAATGTCTCTTTTGTTCGTGATAAGGTTATTGTCTTTATCAAAAATCGATGGGATAATATTTTGAGATTGTAATTGTTTTACTCTATGTGCCAGTACTTTACCAGCTCGTTCTCCCTGCTCAAAATACTTCTGTCTAGTACAGAATAGGGCAAATTCAGTTTTTCTGTTCAGAATGTCATTTAGTTCACATTTAAGTTCATTCAGTTTACCCCATGTACCTGAGTCTTGTTGCTCCATGTGTTGCTTTTCAAGCTTTTTGATCTCTTGATCCAGTTTAAGTAACCTTTGACTCTCTGCTTTTTTGATAAGTGAACTTTTTTGTATAATACGCCCCCTCAGCACGGATTTGAAAGCATCCCACATTACCCCATGGTCCTCTATCGAACCTTCGTTATGCTCCCAGAAATCCTGCATTTCAGATTTAATAAAACTGCAATTTTCTTCCCTGTTCAGCATACAGTTGTTAAAACGCCATCTCAAGCTTTTTTCTGCTTTATCTAGAGGATAGAGGACTAAATCCACTGGTGCGTGATCCGATAGTACTATGTTTCCAATCGTAGAACTCAGCACCTGGCTGACCATATTACGGGATAATAGGAAGTAATCTATCCTAGAATAACTTGAGTGGGGATGTGAAAAAAAAGTAAAGTCCTTTTCCTTTGGATGCAACAGTCTCCAAATATCTACAAGGCCCAACTCTTCTGACATCACATCCAAGGCCATAACACCAGCAGTGTTAGTTTGAGTGGAGTGATAAGTTTGATCCATTATTAAATCCCTGACTTGATTAAAATCCCCCCCTAGAATTATATTATTGTTCCCCATGTTTCTAATTTAGTTACAGACTTCGTGAAAGAAATCTGGGTTAACAGAATTAGGAGCATAAATATTAGCAATAGTCATCCTTTGACCCTCTAAAGTGTCATCCAAAATAACCCATCTACCTTCCTTGTGTGAGACATGTTTATGTACCTGGCAGTCTACATTTTTCTTCATCAGGATACTCACTCCTCTTTTTCTCAAGGAAAATGTACTATGATATTCCTGTGCAACCCATTCTCTTTTGAGTTTTGCCGCTTCCTCATCATTAAGATGGGTTTCTTGAATGAGGGCTATATCAGCCTTTTTCTGTTTCAGATATGTGAGGATTTTTTTCCTTTTGACAACATTATTGCAGCCTGATATATTCCAAGTTACAATTTTAAACAGCGCCATATTGCTCAAATAAAGTATCCCACTGTCATGATTGCCCCTCCTCTAATATTATAAGTTTTCGAAAATACAGGATTAAACGTATTGAAGCTATATCTGTATGAAATACCTAGGGTTAAACACCAAACAAACACATACGAACTTAGAAACAAACTGCAACAGCAGGCTACGAACAAGTCACCTTCCAACATCAAACCTTCCGTTAGGTCCCCTTGGCTACGCCTTCAAGGCCAGCCAACTCACCATTCCCCCTGAGTTTTTACTTATCACTTCCATTGCAATATATTATAGGTCCGTTATTACAGCTTGACTAAACCACCGCATTATCCACAATAAATTTGCAACGTGGCTGTAAAAGAGCTTAAACTTAACGGCGTATTATCCGGTAATAGTTGTGTGAGAAACAAGGAGCTAAGACAACGAAAAAGAGAGTATACATACGTGTACACACAAACCCACATGCGCGCACCATTAAAATAAGAAAAGGAAACAAATTATATATCTTACCTGAGACTCCGACCTCATGCCATACAGATCTAATGATGATATTTTCAAAATTGTTCAATGATTAGTAATATTACCAGTCATTCACCCGGAGATAACCCCGCTCCCGCTGAGAGCTCGGAGATCAGTATATCTCGAGTATTGTCCTCGGTCCGGAGTAAAAAAAAGAAAGGAAAAGAAAGAAAATTCTCTGCTCCGGTTAACAGCCTTAATGTCCACATTAGTCCAGCAAATAGGATCCCTATTCACGTGTATACCCTGAAAATCAACGTCAGTCCAAAAAAATAAAATCACTGCTCACGTTAACAGCATAAATCCAGAAGCGTTGCTCCATGTGATATTTTCATGTATTGTCGGTGTCGCACTCTTCTCCACTGGCCCCCGTTGTCCCCCCACCTTCGTGGCGGGTGAGAAATGCTTTGGCGTCTGCCGCACTCGTGAACTCGTACCGCCGGTTGTCCAGAGAAAAAGTCATTTTTGCTGGGTATCGCAGTGCATATTCCACATTACGCTTGCGGAGGATTTGTCTCACCTCCTCGTATTTTTTGCGTTTCTCTTGTATCTCCTGTGCATAGTCTTGGAAGAAGAAAATCCTCCTATCGTTCCAGGTGATTTGTTTCTTCTTTCTCGCCGCCGATAACACGGCGGCCTTGGCTTTGTCCCGTAGAAACCGGACAATGATGTGTCTTGGCCTGGCGTTGTCTCCTGGTCTGGGGCCGACCCGGTGGATCCTGTCAACTTCATACCGGTCATCGACATCTATATCCAGAGCCTCTGATAGTAATGTTTCCATAAAGCCATCCCAGTCGCGACCTTCCATTCCTTCTTTTACGCCCACAATACGTATGTTTTGGCGCCGGGAGTAGCCTTCCAGCGCTGTTATTTTCTCCTTCAGTATGTGGTTCTGTCTTGCTAGGTCATTCACCACCAGGGCCCTTTTTTCTTCTTCGTCCTCCAGTTTGGATATTCTGGATTCAGCCTCGGTAATTCTGCAGCCCAGATTTTTCACTGACTCATTCACCGTCTCCACTCCTCTTTTCACTCCCGAGACGTTCGCAACCAGAATTTCGAGGATATTCTTGATACCCTGCAATTCAGTCATCACGGTTGCGGCGTCTTGTGGAGAAGATTCCGCCATCTTAGCTGCATCCGCAGTCTCCTGGGTGCTCTTGCTACGTTGATTTTGAGAGGGGTTACGGGTGAAATAGTGGCTTTTTACCGACATATTCCTTTGCAGTTGCTGATTCGCCAGTGGTATAAATACTTTTGCAATTTATATTTATGAAATAACGGGGAAATTAGCTGAGCTGGCTCGGCCCGCTTCTCCTAAGCAGCCATCTCGGTCGCGTTACCCCGGAAGTCCGAACGTTGTATTTCTAAAAAAATCACTGGGAGCAGCAGCGACAATGTGCGGGTATACTTTATCTTATGATCTGACAGACTTTTTTTACCCTGCACCTGTACAGAGTTGGATGTGCGTGCACTCTCTACTACAAGATATTCCACTGCACCGTGTTGTCATTTGGATGATCACACGTCCACGTGAGACTGTGTTTCCACTGGTGGGGTTTGTAACCTGCAGCGTAATCGTTCCACAGGTGGGGAGGAGGTGAACATGTGCGAAGGAGACCTTCTTGGCAACACAGACCGTCTTGACATACACAAATCAAGCTGATGTTCAGCGCTACTCATTTTAAACAAGCACATTTCACAAAGATCACGTTGAATTATAAACCAGGAATGTTAACCATTTGTTTAATGCATGGCTTCAAGGCATACACAGACACACACGCACATACATATATACACACATCCCAAGTGAACACACACACACACATACTGTGTGTGTATGTGATATCATCATATATATACCCCACCATGCAATACCCTGGCATACACACACCACCACCCTTATGTACACACACCCCCACCCTCACACACACACATCCACACACACACACAGGGAAGCCCAGGCAGCCTCTGACACCTTGTCTCCTGAGGGTGGAGGAACCTCTGCCAACCACATCTCCGTCTCCTCTGTGTGATCTATCTTCTCCACCACAAGACCTCACATGCACTGCCTCTGACACAGCCTCGGCCCACAGAACACAGCAGCCCTGATGTTTTCATGCCGCAACTATCACTAAACAAATGACTGGAGATGGAGAAGATCCATCATCGAGAGCAGACGTGGTGAAGGCCTTTTGTCAATGTGCAAGCTGGGCCTGACTGTGGTCACACGGGCTGGAGTTGGTTGTTGTGAAAGGTTTGCCATCTCTATCAAAGTCTATCAGAAGTCTATCACAGTCAGACTTTCATCTCTATCAGAAGCTATAGGGTGAATCACACTTCCATCTCTATAGGAAGCTATAGTCATCAAAAGGAAGCTATAGTAATCTATAGGAAGCTAGAGAAATCTATAGCCTATAGAGTACTCTAGCTTCCTATAGTACTCTATTCCTATAGAGTACTATTCCTCTATTACTATAGGAAGCTATAGAGTACTATAGGAAGCAAGAATAATCTATAGGAAGCTATAGATTACTATAGGAAGATGGATGATCTATAGGAAGCTACAGTAATCCTGCAAGACATCTGAACATGCTGACGAGAGACAGTGTTGAGCAGTGGTGAGCCGACGAGAATACAGGGGCCCCACGTGAACACAGGGGTCCAAATCACACTCTCATAAAACAGACGTTCTTTAGCCCTGTTCAGAGAACACAGAGGTGATGATGGTGCTGTTGGGCAGGCGTGTGCCCATCGGTCCAAATATTGATTCAATATATTTCTCTCGAGTCGAGGATCTCTCCTCAGGCTGGGAGGAGCCAGAAGGACGCGTCCAGACCCAGAAATAGCAGCGCTGATGCAGAGAGCTCACGCCGACCAGTAGCAGCCTGAAGCACACACCACCTGAGCCGCCAATTAGTCTCTTAGAAACAATTAGTGACATAAATATCAAGAAACTGAAACTAAACTATTGAACGTTATATTTTAATGAAGGTAATTCAGTATGTTGCTCGTTTCGCTAATGAGAATGTAACTTTCTTTAATTGGTTTGACACCAAAATTCTGTATTGAGCGTGTGTGCGTGTGTGTGTGTGTGTGTGTGTGTGTGTGTGTGTGTGTGTGTGTGGGTGTGTGTGGGTGTGTGTGTGTGTGTGTCTCTGTGTGTGTGTGTGTGTGTGTGTGAGAGAGAGAGAGAGAGAGAGAGAGAGAGAGAGAGAGAGAGAGAGAGAGAGAGAGAGAGAGAGAGAGGAGAGAGAATTAAAAAGAAAAAAATATATATCTCCTGCAAAACCCGCCCATACTAACAAGACACTCTCGTCCATTGGCCAAACTAATGATGTTACCTAATCACCACTTTAGATCTCAGTTCACTGACTAGCGATGTGGATTAGCACAAGCTAGATGACTGAGTGAATACTAAATGGTGGAGAGGAGTACATAATTCACTGCAGGACTTTGATTTCCTGGAATGGAAATGTATTTGCCACTGTGATCTGTACCATTGAGTATTTAAAAACACAGATTGGTAATCAGACATGTGATTGTTTAAGGAGGAGGAATTATGAATGGACATGACTGCTTATTGGTTGCATAATGAGATTAGCTGAATTGTCTTTATTACTAACCTAAATGAGGAGACGGTGAAGCAGCCAAGATGGACACTCCCACATCGTCTACATGACAACCAAGTGATGCTGACTCATCTGGGAGCGTCTGTCTCTCTCGTTCTCCATTTTCTGACATTTCCCTGCAGTCCAGAGCACTACAGGAAAATGTCACTTATCATTGGCAGAGATGGAAACTCACACTGAAATCCACTTTGGTCCAAACCATAGTGATCACCAGTAGCCTTCACAAAATCCTTGAGCACTAAATAAAAAGTTCTCCATTCTGCAGGGAAGTAAGCCTTGAGCATCTCTTGGCATATTTGGCACATTGTTTTGCTCTGTAAAAGAGTTAGGGGGTGGTTGAATTTCATATCTTCTTTTGTTTGGAGAAATGAGCCGCGGTCTTAAAAAAACGAAGACTGTTAAATCCCATAAGAGAAAATGGAGAGCTGAATGGGGAGCAGATTGGCAGAGCTGCATATCTCCTCTTAGTGGCCAATGGTTCTCTGGAAAGATGTGAAAGAAGTGAAGCTCAGTTCACTGTGACAAGGTGATTGAATGTGGACTGATTACCCGGTGAACAATTAGGAGGATGAAAGATGCTTATGTTTTCAGTGTAGGTGCGTTTGATTTTGATGGAGCCTTGACAAAAGTTTTAAATTTTGTCGCCAGATTCAAGTGAGTGAGTGTCGTGTCTTTTCGTAGCTGGGAACTAAACTCTGTGTTTGTTTGGTGTTGAAGAGAAAACTATGAGGGTAATGGCGGGGGCGTGGCAGCAGAACACCTCAGCACTCAGGAAATACTCGGTGTCTTCATTAGATTACCTCCTTCAGTGTACACTGTGCCGACCTCTCCTGGGCTCCAGCACTGCTACTATCTACCCTCTAGCAGCACCTCTGGGGGAGACGGCACAAAGCCTGGGCCAGAGACCTGAGATAGAGGGGCCAGAGCTACGCCTCGTTTCCTGGCTTTTTTTTTGCAGAGATAGTCAACCGAGGAAAGCAGAGTAAGGTGGATGAAGCTTTCAGAATGGGATTTAAAGTGGTGTATTTTCCCAGTGGCCCGGTGTACATGGGGTTGATTTGAAACCTTACAGACACTTTTTAGACCATTTACTGGTGCTGGCCATGTTCACCAATTACACCCCTTACATAGCCCAGCCTCCAGCATTATGATTGGTCGAAACAATTACAAAACGAGAGAGTGAAACGCCTCCTTCCCCTCGATTTGAGTTTGTCTGCCATCAGAAAAGATATTGAACTAGATATGAATCAATGCATGCATTGTCTCAATAGTCATTTGGTTGTTAGTTAGGATCCCCTCCATAAACAAGCAAGCAATATTGATAGTATTTTGACGCCAAACTGGGTTCATGATAAGTCTCTCTTAAAGCCATGAACATAAATATATGATTACACATGCATACATATCATACGCTGGGCAACATTAATATATAATAAGCATGCATACAAAACAGAAGTGTCATATTTAATCACCATCCAGCCCTAGATGGAGATAGAGTAACGCGTGTGTGTGTGTGTGTGTGTGTGGTTGGTTCAATGCTGCACAGTTCAGTATGAGGAATACAATCTTTACACTCATTATGCAAATGTCTTGGCTGTGATTTGCATTTTGGTTTGAAGACTTGATCTCTACTTGCAGGCTGCAGAGAAACAGCAGCACTCAGGACACCAAGAGCAGCGGGGAGCTAGTTGATTAAACTGTAATATACTTGTCATCTAAACCACGGAGAATTACCCAATACTTTCCTACTTAAAGTATTTCAGATGTCAAATTTGTGGCAAGTTAAGCTGTAGTCAAGCTAAGCAATAGTTAAATTATTTATTTGTTGAAATATGATGAATAATAATTCTAGAAGTAAATCATCAGTTATAGATATAATCCTCAGACTGTTATTGAACCAAAGAACACCATTACATTCAAGACACACACACACACACGCACGCACGCACGCACGCACGCACGCACACACACACACACACACACACACACACACACACACACACGCACATTCAAAGCCCTTGGGGAGGGTTGACCCACCAAGGTGTGTGCGAGTGCTATCTGCTGGTCACCATGGTGATGAGGCGGTTACCCTGCATCTCGTCTCAGTGTGACACACCGCTTTTATTTTGAAAGTTGCAGTGTGTGTCTGAACACAATCACTACGGCCTTCAGGACATCTGCGGGTCCCTTTGAGCCTCTTTCCAATTTATATGGTGTGTGTGTGTGTGTGTGTGTGTGTGTGTGTGTGTGTATGTGTGTGCGTGCGTGCGTGCGTGCGTGCGTGCGTGCGTGTGTGTGAGGGGGATAAACCAGACTTGTATCTAAGGGCAACGTTCTTCCCTCTTCTATCGGCTGGGCCTCATGTACAATTAAACCCTCAGAAGGTTTCGGTTTGTATTCCGGGGCTTTAAAAAGCCGTCTCCATCTCTGCTCTTAAGCAGCTCCCAGAGGGCTGAATTACCGCTGGCTTTGGCCCGGATGCCAAAACACCGACTAATGCAGTGGACATCATATTATCTGTGGCTGGGGATGAAGCTACATTTTGGAGACATTTGGGGACATTTGGAACATGAAAGCACTGAGTACGGCCTTGATGGCTGAAGCTCTCTGTAGAAATGACTGATTGGCTCTTGCGCTATGATTGGCTGATTATAGAGTGATGTATCAGCCACCCCAGGATACACAATACTGTTGTTTTTTTGCTGAA
>JAXIVH010000015.1:4798768-4828768 GCA_036785325.1 Urophycis tenuis
GCACGGAGGATGCCTGTAGGCTCCTGTGCCTGCGTAGACACACAGGTGTGGAGGAAGGGCCTCTCAAGGTCGGCGGTGCGCGGAGAGCCGCTGAGCGTATCGCTGAGCGTGTCTCTTCTCCGGGCCTCTCTGATGGCCGGGCGGCTAATTGGCTGCCGGTCGCTTTCAGGGGAAAATGAAAGTGAGCCAAGATGACAGCCTCGCCGGACTGTACTGACCACGCAAGCTTTTCCAAACGTTCCCATATGGCGATTGTCAGAGTGGGGGCGTGTTTGAGGCTAACTCGCCCGCATCGGCTTTCATTAGCACCCTGTCGTCACTTGTGGAGCGGCTGTGGTGCGGCGAAAAAGGCAACGTGCATCTCGACATCCTCTCTGCATCCTCGCGCGGGCGCCGCGGACGCCAAGGAGGTTCGCCCTCACTTCCTGTGTGCCTCCGGTCGCCGCCCCCCCCTCCCACCCCACCCACCCCCCTTCCTGTTTGTGTGTGTGGAGTGCCGGCGCGCAAAGAGGATTTGAACTCACCGGGAGTGGATGGCAGGGCCGTTTAAGAATGAGCTTCGTTAAAGTCAGGGTCTCAAGAAACTGCCGGCTGGTTTTCATGAGCTCAACTGGAATACGACCCGAGCTAGTTATGATGCACCGAGCCGCCGAAAAGGTGTTTGCTCTTAAAAAGTATTTATTTATTCATGTGTAAAGTAATTATTAACGAAGGGTCCTGCCTTCTGCAGAGAAGCAGCAGGAGTGCCTTCTGGAATCCACCTTTTACCACCTCCCACCGGCCTGGCATCCTAATCCCCAGACTCAACAGACTCACCAAGCGTCGAGCACCCGTGCTTTATTCATGTACGAGGAAAGGGCGTCGCGGTTCTGTTGTTTTCTGCCAAGTCAACCGTGAGCGACAACTCAGAGGAGCAGACCCCGCTTACCACGACCTCACGTCTGTAGAGCTGTCCAGCGCCACCTTAGGAGGAGAATTTATGTCCGGAATCGTTTGGTTCAGGCTGCTTCCACGGAGGATTCATCTTTGTTGTCGGGTTTGCTTATTGGATTCCACTTTGTTTTTACGTTTTACTTTCCCGACCGGCAGCATCCAGAGCTTTTGATAAAGTTCAATAATAGTGATTTTGAGATGCAATTACGGCCTCTGCTTGACAGCAGTGACATGGGTAAAGGTTCTGCAGCGGGCTGACTTCACCGGCCGCGGCGCCCTGACGGTCCCGGCAGCTTCCCTGGACCTCCGACTGGTCCAACTTGAGGCAGCGTGCTCAGTATCACGTGTTGGCGCCGGAGGAGACATCGGAACCGCCGTCCTCCGCGGCGCTCTGGCCGCGGTGTTTGACTACAACAGAGGCACATATTTCCTTGGTTGTTCTGAATAATTTATCGCTGTTATTTTCTGATGGGCCATTTGGAGGAAAAGGAGTCGTTTGCTCTCTGTCCTTGGTCCCCTCGGACAGAGGTGGGCCTGGCAGGTCATCCACGGGGCCCGCGCTCCGGGGGGTGGTGGTGGGGGGGGGGGTCTTCGGATCCCACCCAAGGACACCTTCCCGGGGCAGATGCTGGCTGTCACGGGGCCCGGAGTCCGGTCTGGAGGGAAAGGACGATGCCCAGGTGCACGGGCCGGGCCTTATAATAATGATCGTAATAAAGATTATGATCATTATTCATGCAGATAGGAACAAGCAGTTCCAGGAGCCGAGGAGCGGAGCAGGGCCTGGAGGAAGCGTCTGCCGAGGCTGGGGGGGGGGGGGGGGGGGGGAGCTGTTCTGCAGATGGCCTCACGTGGACTCAGACGGACTCGGATGGACTCGGATGGACTCAGATGGACTCAGATGGTTCTCCTGATCACAGTGCTGGCGCTCTTACCCTGACCCTCATTCAGGAGCTCCATGGCGGCCCAATATGTCTGCTAACTGCCATCTGTCAGAACATGGAGGGCCTGTCCGCGCCACACTCCAGCATGCACGGCGTGTGTGTGTGTGTGTGGGTTGGGGTGGGGGGTGGGGGGGCACCCAGGTGTACAGAAACAACTGCTCCACCTCCCTCCACATACACACACACACACACACACACATGCACATCTAACTAGCATACCCCCCGGGCTGAAAGCAATCAGAGAAAACAATGGAGTCATTTAGAACCAGAGCATCAAGCTAGTTAACAGGGGACACGTGGTGGGAGTGGGGAGCACCTGCTGCATGTCCTCAGCCTCTGGAGGAACCCAAAACACCTCCTCACGTGGCAGCGTAACAAGCTGTGAGGCGCTCCAGCGAAGCGTCTCGCAGACAGATACACACTCATACATATTTCATGGTTTGCTCCTCCACTTTTCCCCCGACCTCTGTTGTGGCGACCCCAGTGGTTAGCTTCCCTTTGCCTCGCGCGAAAGCAAGAGCAACATGCCGCCAGAGCAGCGGTGGCGCCTGGCTGTGTGTGTGTGTGTGTGTGTGTGTGTGTGTTTATGTGTGTGTGTGTGTGTGTGTGTGTGTGTGTGTGTGTGTGTGTGTGTGTGTGTGTGTGTGTGTGTGTGTCTGTGTGTGTGTTTCCATCGTGCGGTGACACTGGCAAAGCTGTGATGTGCGAGAGCACAGAGTCTCTGTACCAAGAACGGCTGCCTGCTAGCAACACCACCACCACCAGCACCACCACCACCACCACCACCATCACCACCACCACCAGCACCACCACCACCATCACCACCAGCACCACCACCACCACCACCACCATCACCACCACCACCAGCACCACCATCACCACCACCATCACCACCACCACCAGCACCACCAACACCTTCACCACCAGCACCACCACCACCACCACCACCATCACCACCACCACCAGCACCACCACCACCACCACCACCACCATCACCACCACCACCAGCACCACCAACACCATCACCACCAGCACCACCACCACCACCACCACCATCACCACCACCACCAGCACCACCATCACCACCACCACCACCATCACCACCACCACCAGCACCACCACCACCATCACCTACAGCACAACCAGCAGCAGCAGCAGCAGCACCACCAGCAGCACCACCAGCAGCACCACCAGCACCATCACCACCACCACCACCATCACCACCACCAGCAGCACCAGCACCACCACCACCACCACCACCACCAGCACCACCACCACCACCGGCACCAGCAGCACAACAACAACTGTCTCTCCTCGCCTCGGCTGCCGACGGCCGGGACAGCGAGAGACGTGTCGGTGGGGCGCAGGCCCACGTATGCTCCTGCAGAGTCCGCCCCCACCGCTTTTTTCTCCCTCTCTCTGGGAAGGGAGAGACACCACATGTCGAGCTCAGCGGGGCGCAAAAGGCGAGACACCGGAGCAGAGGGAAGTTGTAAATGTGTCGGCGTGTCTCAGAACCGGAGCAGCGCTCTAGACCAGGAGAGGAACGCGTCAAAACGGGAACGCAGAGACACGTCTCAGGGCTGTAGAATGTGAAGGTGGAGAAGCCGGTCCAGTGGGAGGAGCCGGTCCAGTGGGAGGATCCGGTCCAGTTGGAGGATCCGGTCCAGTGGGAGGATCCGGTCCAGTGGGAGGATCTGGTCCAGTGGGAGGATCTGGTCCAGTTGGAGGATCCGGTCCAGTTGCAGGACCCGGTCTAGTTGGAGGATCCGGTCCAGTTGAAGGATCTGGTCCCATTGGAGGATCCGGTCCTGTCTCTGACCTTTGCCTCACTGAACTGACTTACTGTGTGCCGTTCAGTAAACCACACCAAGAGGAGACATGAAGCCAACGTGTCACACAGTATTGCGATGCGATGAACACATCAACGTCGCGTTCGTTTTGTTCTCAGAAGGTGAACCCGCAGTCCACCAGCCACTGTATTGTTTCACCCCTGTAGATTGACAGCCTGTTATGATCCACTGTTATCATCGTAGTGGTTTAAGTCATTCTAGACGACATGTCAACTCTCAACAATAACGTGGCACTATACGGCCGTGTTAATCGCATCATAAAATCACAATCATTATCCTAGCAGATGCTATTGAACCCCCCCCCCCCCCCCCTGTCTCTCCATCCATACCGGTGTATCTCTGGTCCCCAGGTCAGCGCGCCAGCGTGCTCTTCATGATGCTGATCAGAGACAGCAGAGAGCTGAGAACGGCTTCATCTGCCGAGCGGCAGATTGATGATTGATTGGTGTGTGTGTGTGTGTGTGTGTGTGTGTGTGTGGCGGGGGGGGGACTCCGACAGATGGCTGGTGCTTGGGAGACGCAGCCTCTCAGCGGATAGGTTAATTAGCCTGATAAGCAAATAAATGTGCGCGATTTGGCACCTTGTCTGCGACCAGGCAGACATGTCCCCCTGGTTGTGAAA
Organism: Urophycis tenuis; assembly: GCA_036785325.1. Taxonomy (NCBI): domain Eukaryota; kingdom Metazoa; phylum Chordata; class Actinopteri; order Gadiformes; family Phycidae; genus Urophycis; species Urophycis tenuis. Next base: position 4,803,121 of record JAXIVH010000015.1, read on the forward strand.
CGCGTCCTGCTAACGTAGCCCAGCCTTGCACTGGCTGTCAGCACGCCTCGACGTCTTGGTCTTATGAAACACTCGCCCGGAATGCAAACAGGCAGGTTTCGCCTGGTGTGAGCCCGACCGACGCCTTCCCGTGAACACAGGGCGCGTGTCGAAGGTCTCTGTGGCAGCTCTGCCTCCATGTTAAAATGTCCCTGGTCCCATCGTCGCCCTGACCTTCTCGCTGTTATTACAAAACGCTCTGGTTGAGCCCTCATCCCAGCAGACCATCTGGATGGTTGTTGAGTGAATAAAGTGCACGTAGTAAAGCGCACAAGCTCAGGGTTTCGTATTGCTCTGCAGCCACAAAAACACCGGTATTTCATTAAGATGTACTTATTTCTTAATACCTGCTGGCAACTTACTTTCAATTGCCCCCCCAATTCACGTATAAATGTATTCTGTTTTGTGGCTGGAGAGCGAGGCGGACCCACATGCAGACCAAACACAGCCTGACTCCATTAGGGGAACAGGTCTCATCAAAGATGGTTACCCTTTATTAGGATGACTGGCGTGGCGGCGACCAGGTAACTCTGTTTCATGGTAACAGCTTGGAGGCTTTATTGCACAGAGGTTGATGTAAGCAGAGCAGCAGCACGCCTGTTATGGTAATGTGGAGAAGCGTTGTTGTTCAGCCGGGGATTACATTCGCTGCGTTGGATATCTTTTGAGTGACTTCAGAATACATGATTTTGTGTTCCTCGCCGAAGATCACGGGGGTTCGTTTTGAAGGGATAACCGGGCCCCAGATGCGGGGGGGGGGGCCCGATCCAGACTCACGGCGGGCTGTCACACAGATGTGTTCCGGAGTTGCGGTCGGTCAATAACTGGTTTGGCGATCCCATCCCAGTGCCACAAATAGATGGTTCCTCCGGAGTGTAGGGGAAGCTCGAGAAAATACAAACACTCAATAGTGGGGAGAAAGGCCTGTTTCATTTCGGAGACAACAGGCACTAAAAGGAAAAAGTAGCATCACTAAACACTGATCAACAAGCTTAACAATGTGGTGTTTCTAAAGCCTTTTACACATGTAATGAATTCCAAGGGCTTTGATAGGCAGAATATGCTGTTTAATTCCTACCCGTCGTGTTTCACCCTTTAAATACTGTTCTGATATATAAATAGGCCGTTTTACTTCATTTCCTCTGCTTTGTTTTATCGCTGGCAGGTTGAGTTTCTTTGCACGTTGGTGAAACTTCAGTTAAGAATATTTTATCATTAGCCTAATGGCCATCGCCTAATCTTTGATCATCCATCACTTTCTTCTGGGAGAGATGGTTCATATATATGGAGTCATCCATTTGAAGAACATTAGCTGTGAGAGACAGCCCACCTCTTTTCAACATGACAGTTCACTGGCTCCCCCCCCCCCCCCCCCCCGTTATTTTTAAACAAAAAAATGTGCATGAGATGTGGAAGGACTCCTCTCACACCTTCTTATTTGGAGCCCTGTCAGTGAGCATTCGGAGGCCTGTCAGTGTCTCGTCTCCCCGCTCCGGATAAGATGAAGGAGGGAATAAGAAAGGGAGAAGTCCTCTCGCCGCCACGCGTTGTTGTGCCGTGGCGCATCGCAGCGCGGGTGTTCACAGCCGCAGCGCCCTGACAGCGCTGATGAACGACTACAAGTCGAATCCCGAAGGCCAATCAGAAACGCCCTGTGACGGCGGCCTTTCCGAAACGCACTGATGTTCGCAATTAATAGAGGAGACAAGAAAACACGCCTTGCGCACCGCGCGCGTCTCTCACGCCCAGAGCACCCCGCGGTGACGGCGCTGTCGACTCCATGGCAACTCGCTTCTGTTTAAGGAAGTTCGGAGGCAATTAATAAGTAACGCAGATGCCATATTCTAAAAAAGCGTTCGGGGAGATGGCAGCACCTTGCTGCATTCGCCCGAGGAAAGCGTGGTCGTTTTGACCTCGTCTTGCGGTTTAACCAGACTGTTAATAATGGATGAATCCCAACATGTTCCACGGCAACACGGTGAACAGATCCGTCTAAATAAGCCTGGCGCTGCTGAGGCTTATTGCAGTAGTTTCTCCCAGAAGCATTCAAAGTGTCTCAGAGCATGAATAATGTACGGATACTTTTCATTAAACAAAAAAAGGTGATGCTTTCCCAGACAGGAACCTAACAAACCAATGAGTTATATAGAATGCAATTAAGATTTAGTATTTGTTCAGTGTAATTTCCAGTCAAAGTAAGAGGACAATTTGTGTCATCCTCATAAAGTAGGCATAGTTCCAATTTGAAAATAGGATCTTACATTTTGTATTTGTTATTGTGTCTACGAGTCTTGAGATAGATCTTAAAACTGCACTAATCAGTTACTTGATGTCTTATTCAGACTCGAGCTCGGTGCCACATGAGAGCCATGAGGTTATTCATATTCATTATTCATAAGTGATGAAACCTCAGTATCCCAGAACACAGTCAGGTTTTTTTTCCCCAAAAAATCCCTGTGCCCTGTATGTCGACGTAGGTCTCCAGCCCGACTATACATCATGAAAGGCTGATCACACACTGTTGTGGAGGTACTTATACAATATTCGTAATTGCACTTCAGAGGGATTTGAACGTTACAGCGAGACAGTTAGAAATGTACCCCTCCCCCCCTGTGGCCAGAAATCGATGAATGCATCTTCTAAATATTATTATATATCATAACAATATTATTTTGCTGCTGCTATCTTATTTGCTATCGCTTGTGAAAGTTGCATTTGACAGCACATATAAAATAAGCATAATTCCCCGGAAGTATGTCTATTTTTGACATATATATATATACATTTCTATCAATCTCTATTTCCCTATTTTCTCCTTCCATTAGCTCACGTGGCTCAGTATATATCAAAATAAAATGTGGGTTTCATTTTAAGCCTGCATGGTGTTATTGCATCTACCCATCAAAGAGCTCTCTGTCATTCCACAGGCCCAGCGTCGCCTCTCTGTCGCCTATGTGTGTGGGGAGGATATTCCTGGGCACGGGCCACGGGTCACGGATCAATACCGGCCCCCAGCGGATTTTCCCGGGGATGTATTACTCTGCACCGCGTGGGCATCTTCGGCGCTGACGAACAAGACGAATGCCGGGGAACTGTTCTGGGCCATCAGACGATGAAGGCTTCAGTCTGGATGAGATGTGATAACCCGCACACCCACACGTCTACAAGCGCACACACAAAAAAACCCACTTATACACAAAATCACACACAAGTGTACACACACACACACACACACACACACACACGCACACACACACACACACACACACCACACACTCTCACCATGTCATCACCGCACCGACTGACAAGTTGTCACGCACTGTGCTGTTAAATGTTCCACATTGGTGCAAATTACAAGGAAGGGGGGCATTGATAGGTGATTTGTCAAGCTGCCATCTGCGGATCAGTTTTGTATTCCGGAGTGCGCCGTGTTAGCTAGTCATGAAAGGTTAGCGGGCTGCAGTCAGGAAATGTCCTCCCTGCCATCTAAGGTGCGGCGGCGGCGGCTGACAGGCCTTCAAGCCCACCGCTGGCAGGGGATGCGTTGAGCGAGGTGAGCAGGGACTGCGTGGAGGGTGCGGTTCAAGCTGTTTGAATTGTGTTTTTCGCCGTTCCCGTGATGGTCACATTAAAATATCTTTGAGAGAGAAAGAAAGTGAAAGTGTCTCCTTTCCCAGTCCAGGGTTACCAAAGTTCAGCGTGGAGACGTGGGCCAGACAGGAGAATATTGGTTTACTGTGTGTAACTTGTGTTCGCCCGTGCGGGCTGTAAAACCAATATGTTGCAGCTGCAGATATGTAGCATATACTATATCGGAAGTATAATATTTCTACATAGTATTCTTTTTTTCTTTTAAAGGAACTGCCAAAAAAGACACCGATAAAATCAAACATCTCAGGTGAAACGCTGGCCACGGCGGATGCGCCCTCTGATTGGCTGTCATCGTGCCAGACGATTTTCGCTGCATCATTTTGGATCCATTCCAGCCAATCAGAGCGCGGCATTAGCCGTTGGCGCGCGGCGGTGTTTGTTTGGGCTGGGTTTGGTTTTAGTGTTCAGTTATCACAGCTGCCTCAGAAATGCTAAGCTACTAAGCTTGGTAATTATTTACCCTGGGTCACAACACCGTAGATGAGTAGCTTTTTGTGACAACAACAACAACAACAACGCTGCCGATCACAAAGAATCCAATTAGCTCTCGAGTTAGTCCGCTCTCTGCGGGGCGAACGTGGCGGGCGTGCGTCCCCCCTGGCTGCCGCGGACCCCGGGGGTGGAAGATCTGGCCCCCGCTGTGCAACATTGGATCCCGACTGGGCCCGGCTCGCTCCAAAGTGCCTCTTCATTTCACACAAGTCAACGGATATGAAATGAGATGTGAGCAGGCCTTAAAGGCTTTAACTTCTCCCTCCCGGTATCTGTATCTGTATCACTCGCTCGCCCAGCACCCTTTTATCCCGACTGCTCACAGCGGTGGGGAAACGGCACTCTTGGATTTCACAGACTCCGGAGTGGTGGGAGATCAGTGAGCAGCCCGCGTGCCTGACACACTGCGATGGATGGTGATATCCTCCCCCTGTCTGTCCTCCTCAGCGTGGAGAATCATCCGGCTGCCGTCTACATGTCCAACGCCGTCGCTGTTTATGGGTCGCGCGCTCACAGAGGAGCTCTTTTCATGTGCTTCCTGGGGTAGATTTGCATATTCATTTCCTCTCGCTTGCCAATGTCATTATCACATATAGTTACGTAACGTCACACGCACGCGCACACGCGCACACGCGTACGCACCGAGACACCGTTTCACAAAAAAAAAACGAGTGCAGGGAGCCACGTGGTCAGGCTGCTGGCTCCCAGATGAAAGGTTCTGGGTTCGAACCCCATGTCCACCGTCTCACGCATGCAGGTGTCCTTGAGCAAGAAGCCCTCTACCTACCCCATCAAAAGAAAGTTGGAGGCTGACTAGCAGGACAAAATAGCAATATTGAGGAGGACCGCGTGGAAAGATGCGGGGCGCAGCACGGTGAAATCGCCATGACAGCACAGCAGTACAAGTGACTTTGGCCCTGGCCCCGGGTCGTCCGCTCATCCTGAGCATCATTCAGGAGGCAGCAGGCGCTGCCTGGACACAGCTGGGCGCAGAGCTGCGGCTGATGTCATGAGGCTGATGTCATTAGACTTAGTCTTATTTTATTTTTTTAATGAACAGGCAACAACTAAAACCAAGGAGAGCACAGATGTCACGCTTGATCGCAGACCGCATCAGGGATGTGTGAGAAATCCTGCCCAGCTGAATCCCCACTGAGTTGAATATACATTACGAGTTCAGAGGACAAACATGTTAGCGATGCTTATGTAACCATTCTTGTTGAAAAGCCGCTCAGGACTCACAGCGTAGAGAGAGCTCCTGGCAAACGGTGGTACTCTCAGCTGGAAAACCCCGGTGTCTGCGGCCCGCCTGTAGGCATCCCTGAGCAAGATGCCCCCTGCCGGCCCCCCGAACTACATCTCATTTAAAGGACACTTCAGTCAATCACCTTGGATAAAAACGAAATATTAGGCTGAATAGAAACCTGCACTAAAACCCCACAGCGCCGTGCTACGCAGCACTAAAGCCAGATTCCCTCTCGACTCCCTCCTGTCCTCTTTGTAACCCCGGGGATACGCGCTGCCATTTCCAGCAGACATCAGTCCCCGCAGAAGACAGCCTGCGCGCTCATCAGCGGCACGCGGCTGCAGATGCAGCCAAGCCGCCATATGCTGTGTGGTTAATTCGACCGCACATCATCACTCAGTCCCGGCCGTTTGTTTTTTGGATGATGGATGACCCCACGCACACACACACACACACACACCCCTCGTCCTCCCTCTCTCCGTTGTTATTTTTACGCCGACCCCCCCCCCCCCCCGGCGCGCCACACACCGCCCCAGAACCTCCCACTTCATACCCCTCGCTGTGGAACTCACTTTTTTTTCCCCGGTCACACTTTTCACATTTAATTAACCCGCGCGCCACACAGACATAAATCAATACAGCGCTTTGGAGAAAAAAAAAACAACAACCCAACAACACAGCAGCATTTGGCTGGCGAGGCCTGGTGGAAAGATCCAAATCTCTGCCCAAACAGAGTTGGTTTGCAGATGGCTACGCAAATGGAGCGGGTTCAGGAGCCCGGCGCTGCTCTCGTTAGCGGCGGGCCACGGGACCCGGCCCCACCTCAACGCTCCCTACAGACTCTCAAATTACCTTGGCTGGTGTGAGTAACACGGGGTTTTATTTAGCCTGTGCAAGGGGTGTTCTATTTACCCGTACAAAACCGCAAGCCTAATTGCATGATACAAACACCATTAGCGCGTTAGCTCTTCCAGTGCCCTATAATTAGCAAATGGTAATATTTTGTTGGTGGGTGGGGGCTAATAGATAATACACTGAGGCGTCTCACGCGAGACCGGCAATAACAAATCAAAGTCATTGTCAAAGTCGACGCACTGCGATGCCCGGGTCTGTTCTTCAGTGTGTTGACGCCATCAGGGCTTGTGTTTAGATGGAGAGAAGGAGGCGGCAGGAGGAACAGTAGCTGTTACAGTCCATCTCCTTCACATCAGCGTGCTGCACCTCCTGCTGTAACTTCTTCAACTTCATCAAGATGGAATATAGTCAAATTAAATCAAACAGCTCTAACGCATGTCAATCATTTTAAGAATCTCAGTCACATGATAAAGTGTGTGTGTGTGTGTGTGTGTGTGTGTGTGTGTGGGTTCCCAACTTTTTTTTTTTTTTTTTTAACAAATAAAGTTCCCCCCCCCCCCCCAGGCCTGTATACCCGCCCCCGTTACGGGGAGGAAACATGTATGCCAAGTGAAATGGTGGCAATTGTGTGTATTCATTTTACTCCTCAACATAAATTACAGATGCTCCCTAGATTATATTTATATTCCCTGTATGTGGTAATTGGTGGACAGTCCCTGGGCCTCCCTGTGGTCCACCTGTGGAACACCTGTGGAACACCTGTAAACAGCAGGAACCGTAAACAACAGGGGTGCAGCCTGACATCGCCAGGCCAGTTCACAACAGCTTACAGACTTCTCTTCCTGGGGAGTCAGTTCTCTACGTTTACATTTGGCAGACACTCGGAAAGTCTTGCCTTGATTTGTATTCCTAAAACGTCTTGAAAGACTTGAAAAATGGTTCGGAAAGGAACGGCAGCCGGGTTTCCTGCAATGTTTTTTGAGCACGTTGAAAAAGCCACAGTGGTACATGGAATACAGAAACTATGTAGGTCGGTGCATGAGCTACACTAGCTTGATATGCTAACTACCAAGCTAGCATGTCATAGTTTTTCTAAAGGGCACACAATTATTAGGATTTAATCTGTTGAGCACTTAAATAATATTTAAGTGCTCAACAGATGAAATCTTTGTCAAAGATGTACTGATATCATATATGATACCAGTACATCTTTGACAAAGATTTTGCCTGTTGCAGCAGCAACTTGATTGAATATCAAGCTGAGATATGAAGACATGGTTTCCCCTCACCGTGAACTTGTCAATCTCTTAGAAGGTAACTCTCCAGATTATTACTACAGCCCACAGAAAACAGAACCTGACTAATAAACACCATTCTGACTTCTGGTGGCTGCTCAGCTGAAAGCACTCAGCACAGCCCACATTTATTCATATTTTTCAATATTTATTAATATAGCTGATTCTGAGTGCTTGCTAAACCACAAAGCTTGAGGAAAACCATCAGTTGAAAATTGTCCCCACAGAAAGAAAGAGACTAATTTCAAGACGAAATACAATTATTCCTAAAATAGAGATAACAGGCTCATTTTGAGTTATCCCAAGCCCATAGACATTCATGTATTACACTGTTAAGTGCCAACCTTTCTGTGGACTAACAGATTCAATTTGAGTAGGGACACTGGCATGCTATGCTGTTGCTATGTTCCCTACGCCGCTATGCTATTGTTGATACCAGACTGCAAGGCCAGACTATTGCTGGGTGATGTCCCGATGGCACCCTGGGGTGCGGTGAGTTTTTCGTGAACCAGGCTCCATGTTTTCATTTAGTTTGGTCATCTATGACTCATGCATCGGATCCTGAATTGAAGAAGATAGTCTTGACCGAAGGAAGGGAAAGGGAAACCTGTAAACTGTGTGCTCTTCACTCCATCTGCATTGACCCCATGCTGTCAGCAAATGATCGCACATATTTCTCACAACCATATATGAAGGTCACTAATATATCGTCCAATAGGAAATGACCATTAGCAAAATGTCCTTCAGGCTCTCGTTCGGTTGAAGATCAGCACATTTGTTTGAACAAGGTTGTTGCAGTAGTTTGCTCAGAGATCTGTCTTGGTGGCCATCTCCGTCCTACCATCGCAGTTCACAGGCCACTCTGTGCTGGATGACAGCCACCGGTTGACCCCGGGCCTTTCCCCTCTCTCTGGACCCCCTGAACACCTGCGAGGTGCCCGGCCATCAGCCAAACCTTTCTTTCTGGAAGATTCTGTTAGAAGCGTTGTTGGATTTCCTGGCGCGGACACCGCTGTCGGTGAACAGTGGCATTGGTGTGTGCTAGAAACCATCACAAGGCTTTAGACAAAAGGAGGATTTCATTTTTCCTTCAACGGTTTCCAAAATGATTCCATATTTTACTGGTAATGTCTCGTCTATTTCGTCTGTCTCGTCTATATTCAAGACTTATGTTGATACATGTTAAACATAATTGTAGCCAAAAGAAGAAACCTTGATTACTTTTGATGAATAGAATATAAAAAACGTTCACTTTTCTAATGCTCAGGACTCTAACATTAATATTACTTTGATAGATTCAAATTACTTTGATACAAATTACATTGATAGATTTCCAGCGGCTTAAAGATCACCATCAACAGTCTGAATATCATGGATGCTGTTTTCACATTATGGTAGAGATCAGTTTTACAGCCCGATCAAAGCAAGCTAACAAATGTACAATATTTCTACTTTGCATTCCTCAGATCTTTAACCAAAGACAACAGCATAACACTCTTTATAACACACTCCTTTGTACACTCTTGACAGTTACAGTGCAGTGGTAAGCTTTAATGTGTGGTGTGTGTGTGTGTGTGTGTGTGTGTGTGTGTGTGTGTGTGTGTGTGTGTGTGTGTGTGTGTGTGTGTGGGGATGGGGGGGTGAGCATGTATAGGACAATACAATCCTTCAGGCTTAGCCTCTGCTTGCACCCTTTTTGTATCTGCGTTCAATGGCAGACTTCAGTGTTGTAAACCAATTCTTCTTCTGTCCCGGTCACACTCTCTCTCCGTCTCTCTCTCTCTCTCTCTCTCTCTCTCTCTCTCTCTCTCTCTCTCTCTCTCTCTCTCTCTCTCTCTCTGTCTGTCTCTCTGTCTTTCTGTCTCTCCGTCTCTCTGTCTCTCTATCTCTCCCTCTCTCTCTGTCTGTCTGTCTGTCTGTCTCTCGCTCTCTCTCTCTCTCTCTCTCGCTGTCTCTCTCTCTCTCACTCTGTCTCTCTCTCTCTCTCACTCTGTCTGTCTCTCGGTCCCTCTCTCTCTCTCTCTCTCTCTCTCTCTCTCTCTCTCTCTGTCTCTCGGTCCCGCCGTGTCTCTGTCTCTGTCCACACACATGAAGTGGAAGTTAGGCCTCCTTCTGTAAAATGATGGACTGCTCCTCAGCGGCCACAAGGATCCAGCGGGACGCGGTGATGCATTAGCATTGGAGATGACTCGCCTGTGGCGGCGCTGCGTGGATCATTGGCGCTGTGATGGAGGAGGGGCCACGCCGCCGCCGCGCGGCAGGTGACAAGCGCGCTCGCACTCGCCCCGCCCTGCCGCCGCGTCCTGACAATCAGAGGGTAATTCACTCCGGGGAATAACTCACCCCGGCCCCGTGTTAATGCTCTCGATGGATGTGATTGAATCGACTTCACATTTTCAGGAGAGGGTTTTTTTTTTTTTTTTTTCCCCCTGTTTAATTTTTTTTTCTTTTTTTCCCTGCGTGTAGCCCCGTCCCCGACGCCGTGGAGTCTGACTCACCGGCGGCTCTGCGCGCCGAAGCCTGACTAAATCTAGATAAATTGCCTGGTAAAAAAGAACCGCTGCAGCCCGCCGCCCAGAGGCTGTTGACTGAAGATGTATGGCTCCCCCGCCCAGCAGCCAGCCGCCTGGGGAAGGAGTCCTTGGGACTGGCCTGGGGGGGATTCACATGTTGTCCTACCCCCGGCCTGGGGGGGATTCACATGTTGTCCTACCCCCGGCCCCGGGGGGGGATTCACATGTTGTCCTACCCCCGGCCCCGGGGGGGATTCACATGTTGTCCTACCCCCGGCCTGGGGGGGATTCACATGTTGTCCTACCCCCGGCCTGGGGGGGATTCACATGTTGTCCTACCCCCGGCCCCGGGGGGGGATTCACATGGTGTCCTACCCCCGGCCTGGGGGGGATTCACATGTTGTCCTACCCACGGCCCCGGGGGGGATTCACATGTTGTCCTACCCCCGGCCCCGGGGGGGATTCACATGTTGTCCTACCCCCGGCCTGGGGGGGATTCACATGTTGTCCTACCCACGGCCCCGGGGGGGATTCACATGTTGTCCTACCCCCGGCCTGGGGGGGATTCACATGGTGTCCTACCCCCGGCCTGGGGGGGATTCACATGTTGTCCTACCCCCGGCCTGGGGGGGATTCACATGTTGTCCTACCCCCGGCCTGGGGGGGATTCACATGTTGTCCTACCCCCGGCTTGGGGGGGATTCACATGTTGTCCTACCCACGGCCTGGGGGGGATTCACATGTTGTCCTACCCCCGGCCTGGGGGGGATTCACATGTTGTCCTACCCCCGGCCTGGGGGGGATTCACATGTTGTCCTACCCAGGGCCCCGGGGGGGATTCACATGTTGTCCTACCTGGCCTGGGGGGGATTCACATGTTGTCCAACCCACAGCCCCGGGGGGGATTCACATGTTGTCCTACCCACGGCCCGCTCCTTTATGTCTTCCTACCACAAACTTTGTGCTTACCGCGTTTCCGCCAAACCGGCAATGGATTTTCAAGATGACCATTTTGGATATATATCATGTGAATTGTGGAGTCGTATAACATGAACTGATATTGTAAGTGATCATATTTGTAAGGTTGTACGCCTGTAGTTGATATTGATATTATACAACATGCGGTGCATTACTTTGGTTATTTCTGCAGATGCTGAATTCATTCCTATTCAAAGCGACTTGGCCTGAGGTCAGAGGCGGGCCATTAGGAGGCAGGTAGGGGGCGCTGTGGGCCACCCTGCTCTGGGATGGGGGGGCGATGCAGACAGCTAAGGGTTAAAAAAAGGTGAGAACATTGAACAGATGGAGAAAGTCTGCCACCACTCCGGCGGGCTCCAGGGGGCCGTGTTCCCCGGGAGAAGATGTTGAAACATGTTTACTTTCAGATGCTCATTTTGAGTTACTTTTTTTTTAAGTATACTTACGCTTGCCTGAAAACCTCTTCTAACAGCATGATGGGGTGCAACAACCCTATGAGGATCGCAATTGATTACAATTTCGTCATTTTCCCTGACTCTAATTACAGCAAAAGTCAAGGCCTCAAAACAACCCATCCTACCCCACCAGAAGGTGAGGTTCTCAGGTGAGGTTCTGCCTACCTTCTGGTGAGCGGAACCGTCGTACCACAAATAACCTGCATGCCGCTAGCATGACGACGGCTCCGCGTGACCAAGATGTGCGCTCCGTTGCGTCGAGCCGTGCGAGCGACACGCGCACATCAGGAAAACACACCCCTCCGTCTCCGTGAAGGAACACATCGCCGTGTCCCCTGTGATGCGCGTCGAGGAGCATTAAGGAACCCGCGACGGCGAACAAAGCCGTGCCGGGGTCATCAATAATAAGGTTTCTGATACGTGACGTACGTGTGGAGATGTACGCTCAGCCGCGCGTTCTGCGGTTCCCCGAGGAAATCAGAGGAGGCAGAGACACTCATAGGCAGAGCGTAATGAGCGGAGGGAGGTCACTCATGAGCCCACACTGTTATTAATGGAAACGATCTGTGAGAAGGGCGCGAGGAAGACATGTGCGGATGCGTGCGAGGAGTGAGGCTCAGCTGCCGGGCGGAGGCCTCTGGGTGCTCAACGATGTATATTTAATTAGCGTTCGAATATTGGCTTTGGGGTCATGTGTTATTATCGCAAGATAATGTCTCAAGGTCCACGCGTGCTGTGTATGAAGCTATAGGTACAGTAAGAGGAACACATGTGATCAGTTGCCTAAGTGATTCTGATGTGTGATGGTTCTCTGACTGCTGTTGGGAGCAGAGCTAGTCCGGCGTGGTTAGTGTGAGGGCTAGCTTCTGAGGAGAGCTGTTCCACCCCTCAAAACGTGTGGGAACATGAATATTGTAAAAACACGTCCCTGTATAAAACGTGTGTGTGTGTGTGTGTGGGTGTGCAGTACGTACAGTATCTACTTACTGTATATACTGGATATATATAGAAATATATCCACACATGTCATATATAGAAGAGGAAAGCCCTGATGTAACCAGGGAGTCCTTGAGGTGTGTCGTCTTATCAAGTGAAATGTACAAACTGAACGTGGCACTTGTGATGTCCAGACTTTCATTTCCCAGCGTGTCTGAAGGAGCCGGGTGAAACCCCGTTGAAAGAAATGCACACTGTGAAACGCTTGGCTACTTTCACAGCTATTCATTAAAACATTCCCAAGAATAAAGCAGGACGCTTTATCTGGTCTGGGGCCTGTCTTTGTATAATATATATGTAGCACAGTTCATGTCTGTAGGTTTAAGGACAGCATGGTTTTGAATCAAGAGAACAATGAGTAAAATGGGCTGTTGGAACAGGAGCTGGATGCGGGCCTGTCCTGTGTTTCAGTATTCATCGTGAGCTAAAGGCGTTGGCCACGCTCACCTCTGAAGGCATCGCATGATGCTGAGGAACTCTGAGCAGGGTGTGGAATACTACCCTTCCCACATTTGTTACAGGAACATGGCATGGAAGCTTATTATTTCCTTGAAGACCAGCGTCCCAGTCATCCTAATGTCCCCATTACTCAAACGGAGACGTGCTACTCGACCGAAAACATTTATTAAATCTGCGCCAAACGGAAGCAATTACTCTAAAGAGCTGTTTAGCGATCCAGGGGGGACTTTTCTTGGTTTCATTGAGGCTGGTGTGATGATGCATATCTCTGAAATATTAGCGTATTAAAAGGTGGACTGGATGGATTGAGTTGGGATCTTGTGCAGAGATAAAAGCTTTTTTGCCCCTTCATTTTTCCCCCCCACCCGATTAGCTGGTCTATTGTTTGCGAAACAGCCCAGTTGATCACCGCTCAGAACCATACTGAGTATCTCAGTCAATCAGCCCATGAATCACATCAAAGCCTATGCTGGGAGTCCGCCGAGGGAAGAGTTACGACCCGACGGCGGCTCCATATTTCAACACCAAACATGCTCCGCGTTGTGGGTGAGGTCACCCTTTTTTTTTTTTCTTTTCTTCCCTGCAATGTAAGAGAATCAAAATGCAGAAGGCCGTGGTGCGAAGCAGCTACTGCGTACCGCGCGTCTCCCTGGAAACAGGAACGGGGGGCCAACGCCGCCGCACCGTGGGCCGAGTCCGGCGGGCAGAGATGAGACCTCCTGTCCGTGTTTCCTTCTAAACCCCTGCCAAGAATACATCCTCCCGCCGCCGCCGCCCCTGCCCCGCATGGCCGCGGAGGACGGGGTGGGCAGAGGTCAACGAGGAGCGCCGGAGACAAAGCCGCTCCATCGCGGGGCTGTCGGGGAGAAGCTGGAGGTCTGGCAGGTGGTCTCTCGCTTGCTAGCCTTCACTCTCACTCTCACTCTCACTCTCACTCTCTCTCTCTGTCTCTCTCTCAGGTGCGGTACAGAGACCCAGCCCACGCGATGCTGAGCACTGTGCTCATTACCAGCACTGTGAGAGCAACGCCAGTTGTTGCCAAGACCCTCTGGAGGCAGAGCGGTGCCGTAGTAGCAGCGTATTGCGCGGCGTACAGGTTCACATCAGAAGAATTTCACTGCTAGAATGGCATTGCGTTTGCACGTAAACGCTTTCTGGCGGAGGACGGTCGAACTTGCATTCTGAAAACGCGGAGGCCGGGCGCGGTAATCAGTGTAATTGACACTGGTGTCCTGCCTGTTAGCAGAGCGGCTTGCATCGACGGCTGGCTCAATGGAAAAACCAACAGAAACAACAGTTATTGGCACAACTCTGGAGGATGAAATTGCTCCTCGAAGGGTATAACTGTGGGGATATCATATTCATATCCTATCATATTCATTTATAGTTTCAATTCGAACAATGCTGAATTAGTAAACGTTTGAGGTAATAAATACATCTTTACGTTTTAAGCATTATGTAATAAATGAGCTGACTGCAAAAACTAGCATATTGTCAGGTCAAATTTAATCAAAACGAATAACTGTAATGAAAAACCAGAGTGTGTCCTTTCACATATTTGTCTACTGCTTCTTGAAAATTTCCTCAGAAATGAATAATTTCCAGGGTTAACAGCTTTAGCCAGCATGTATTTGAGGATCCCTGTGTTTAAATTTCATGCTGCGGTTCTGAAAGTTTTTAGTGGTGGCAGAAATGGTCACTTGAATTAAAACATCTTACTTAAGCTGACTGGATGTGACCCCACAGCTGTGGCACGCCTGAACACCAAACGGTGAGTACCACTCACACGGCACATGGAGACAGAATGGCCTCCACAGGGTCTACTAACCAACTCTCCCAGTAGTTCACTCTGCACACTGTCATTCATTGGAGAGGAGTTTGCACTAGCCGCGTTTATTTTCCAGCGATGGGCAGAGAGAGATTGGGTGACATTTTCAACTAATTGTCATCTCAGCCGTCCTCGTAAGGGCAGCGTTTGATGGGTGAACTTGGAACTTTCAGGGAGAGAGAACTGTTGAAATGTCATCAGATGAAATATCATACAATACCTTCCAGATAAATCACAATGTGGCTTGTATTCCCAAAGGTACACAGGCAGATTTATTTCAGTCCCTTTTTTCCTTCCAGACCAAAACAACGAAAGTGGCTAAACCCAGCAGCTGAAGGTAGTGATTTGGCAATTTTCACGCTTCTCATATTGTCTCCACTTAGCGGCTTCATCTTTACCTTGAGACTCCCGCAAGAAAACTAATCCCGGGCTCGTGTGAAGGCGCCTCCTTGTCACATCCTGTCACCTCCCCGCCTCCCGGCGCCTGACCTCCGCCCCCCTCGGGTCCGAGTCCCATAAAAACAACCGTCAGCACGTTTGCGCTCCTCAGGCGACGGACCCCCCCCCCCCCCCGCCCCCCGTCCCCCGTCTCGTGTTTTCTAGGCTGCGCCCGCAGACGGCGCAGAGGAGGACATGACAACCTGAGCGCCGCCAACACTCCTGGCAGACGGCCCGCGCCGCCGGGACGCGCTGGCCGCGATCTACTTCAAACGGCGCCGTACCGCGGAGAGCGAGCCGCGCCGCCGAGGGCTGGGAGTCGTCCCCCCCCACCCCCCCCACTCCCCCACTCCCCCCACTCCCCCACCAGCCACCTCTTCCAGATGTGCGTCGGGGTTTTCTCTGTTCTCAGACTGGCTGTGGTTCCGGGCGCTGCCGGGAACAATGACGCCTCCGTTGCTTCCGATCCAATTTGTGACAGCCCCGGTTCACGCTCGTTGACAAAGACAAGATTGGGGAGTTGGAATTCTAAGGGGTTTCCACCCGGGGGGGCGGGGGGCTGTCGTTGTGTTTGGAGGATCGATTTGTGTGTGTGTGTGTGTGTGTGTGTGTGTGTTCTTACATCTGTCACTCACTGCAGCCGCCCCGGGGTGCCGTGGGGCTACAGACCTGCTTCTCCGCCTCCACATCAGAAGCCCTCCAGTGGTTGAGTCACTTCCTGTTTTCACCTGCACGCAGGTGCTTCCTCAGGTCTTCTCCACGCACGCACGCACACGCAAACCCACACACACACGCACACACACACATTCGCTCACACACACACACACACACATGTGCTCACACACACATGCACACACATGCACATGCACACATGCACACACACACACACACACACACACGCACACGCACACGCTCACGCACACACACATGCGCTCACACACACATACACACACACACGCACACACACACATGCACGCACACACACACACACAGGCTCATACACACACACACACACACACACACACACACACACACGGCGGGGTGGGCCGGCCGTTGTGGCGAGCTGCTTGTGGGGAACAATTTGCAGCCTTCACTGGAAACACGCGTAGCATGATGCAACTCTGCCCCTCACCCTCGCCCTTTCGCTGCATTTCCCGCGATTGCCTGACTGCCTGTAATAGCTGTGACAACGTTGCAGCATCCTGCCCAGCAGAAATGAGTTGTTAGTCGCTCTGGATGTACAGTGTGTGGATGTACAGTATGGGGGAGGCGGGGGGGGGGCGCTGATGAAGATTGTGGACACCGGGGAGGGCAATTGCAACCATTGTGCAATGTTTTTCTGAGAAGAACAATATTCATCACTGCGATAATTATTGTAACTTTAACTACCCTTCCCCCCCCCCAGCACACACACACACACACACACACACACACACACACACACACACACACACACACACACACACACACACCACACCACACACACCCACCCACCCCTCGTTGTCACCGGCTGTCACCGGTCCTGCTGAGCCCGGGATCTCTACGCGTTCACATCGGGTTTGTCATGGCGTTCTTTTTAAGAAGCAAGCATCCAGCAGCACACAACCTGCCTGCCTTCCCGACAGGAAGAGCGTCCCCAGATTGTCTCTGATTAACATCCAGGATGATCAGGCAGAGCAGCGTCACCCGGCAACAGGAAATTACACCAATTATCGCACAGCTTATTGTATGTTTTGCAGGCGGAGGAATCTGGTCCGCGCCGTTGTTCACCGATGTCTCAGAGCAGCGTACACGATTCCCAGTTTAAGAGTACAGTGAATACAAAGTGTGTTAATAATAATAACCATGAATAAAACATGGCAGCCTGCATCAGGCAGGAGTCATCTGTAAACAGAGTGCGCGGTGTTCCAGCTGAGTCGGGTTTTGTAAAAGGCCTGCTTCTTGAAGCGGTTAGTGAAGTACACACGTGGGCACGGTCTGCTTCCGAAGACCACACTCGTGTCTCTCCTGGCACGTGATTGGACGATGAGAGCAGTCGGCCGGTACGTTTCCATCGATCCATTGGAAGTTCCGTAGCCGATCACAGGGAGAGTGTCGGGAGTCCGGCGTCCGCGTGCAGCATGGAGATTCTTCGTTAACCGGTTAAACTTGACATTTGATTGACCGGCGCTTTCGTGCTCGATTGATTATCTCAAAGGGCAGCGAAATAACAATATGTTGGGGAAAAGCCAGGGAGATCCGCAGCCTCTGAGATGTCATGTTTCCTATAAACGTGACATTTCTTATTGAAGGGTGTGCGCCGCCGCGCTTCCACGGCCCTTCAAGTGCGAGTCGCCGCAAGTCCACGAGGCCGCAGATTGATTCAGTGTGAACATGAGCCGTCATGTAATCAGCGCTGTCACATTATCTCACACGCCGTGCTCGGCATTTCTCCTCCCAGCCCAGAGAGCTGGAGGACTACTTCCAGTGTGGGGGGAGCCGAACGCCCGGTGGCTAGGTCGCCCTACAAACACCCTACAATCAGCCTACCGTCAGCCTACAATCACCCCAGATTGTTTGGTAGGGTGAGGCGGGGCATTGGATACACGGTGCGGCAGGGTGTAGCGGATGTAGTGGGGGGGAGGTGGTGGCGGACTGGGGATGGAGAACAGAGTGGGTAGGGAGGTGGGGGTATGGTGGTAGTGTTTAGCGTGTGTTGATGGGCGGTAAGGGGGCTCAGACAGGAGAGTGACAGGACAGAGGTACTGCAGCTTGGTATGCGGAGTGTCTCCCAGCCCTGCAGTGTCCCTGTGACTGATGGACTCTGTTGTGTGATAAACAGCCCCTCTCCACGCACCACATGCTAAGTCTAGACTGTAGTCTCCTTATGAGTTCAGTCAGCTCCCCCCCCCCCCCCCCCCCCCTGCACACACCCACCGCAACGACACCCATTTACCCTCGCAGGGGATGGAGAGGGATGTTGGGGCCTCTTTGTTTATTCATCCATCGTTCACCCATTAATATCTTCAAGATGACAGGCTTGGGGTTAGTGCTGGATGAGAATGTGGATGTGAATGAAAGCGAGTTAGCAGTGTAGTGTGAATGATATAAATGGGTTAGACAGTGGGTGTGGATGATCCGTAAGGGATGGGGTAAAAGGTAAAGGTGGATGAGTGATTGATATGAAAGGGTGGTGGATGTGAAATGATAAGGTTTAGGTCTGCTGTAAGAGAGTGGATCTGAATGATGTGAAAGGGTTAGCTCTTGAAAGTGGATGTGAAAGGGTTAGCCTTAGATAGTGGATGTGAATGATGTGAAAGGGTTAGCTCTAGATTGTGGATGTGAATGATATGAAAGGGTTAGCTCTAGATAGTGAACGTGAATGGTATGAAAGGGTTGGCCCTAGATAGTGGATGTGAGTGTTACAAGCTCAGCTGTAGATGTGTGACAGTGGTGGGTATGAATGTCAATGTCTGTGTTTTCCTTCAGTTTTTACGGGTGGGTGAATTTTAAAGCAGGGCTTTAAAAATGTGTTCCGCATGCACTGTTGCCATGTACCGAAGGGACAGTGGATTTAAATGTTAAGGTAGGATAAAAAGGCTTTAAATACTCGGGCACAGGATGGCCACTCCTTCTGGCCTGTCCACTGTTCGTCGATAACCCTCTGCTGGACTCTGCCTGTTTGGTTCCAATTACCAGCCACGGTGGCTGCGTTTCAATACCTGCGCAGAGAAACTACATGAATGCAGATTGGGCATTGCCACTGCCCGGTGTCCCTACAGGACATCTTTTATGGATTTCTGCAAAGCCACATCTGAATCCTGGCCCGCTCTTCACTTTTGAACATCGCTGGTTTATTCATGTTTTTTTCCGCTGTCATAGCCACTTCCCACCGTGTCAACAAGGAGTTAATCTTCACAGTTCTGTGCCTCTTTGTGTCCTTAAAGGCTTGTTGGAATGCCAGCCAACCCCACCGCACAGCTGATTAAGAACATAAACCTGCTTCTCTCTGTTTCCATGCTAGCAGAGTTGATTGCTGCAAAGAGAACGTGTCCATCGATCAGCGGGATGAAGGTGGTGATTATTAACAGAAGACTGGTGGTCCACAGCAGCATCGGCGTGCACCAGGCGCCATGTCAGACTCATGCCACGTCCACAGCTGCGCTTTATTGACGTGTGTTATAAACGACAGCGCCTCTCTCGGGTAGAGAATTGATTTGAAAGAGAAAAACTGCTTGACTTACCAGTCCCTTAAAGAAAGTCCCTGCACGCTAAACAGATGCACAGCAGAGCAGTCTTGAGGTGGCCAGGTGCTGCTTATCATCAGGTACACTTGAGAAAGCGCCACCCATTGTAAAGATCAGAAGATCGATGCGTGCTCATCAGTCATGGAGCGGTCGCAGGTCATTTCTAGTCAGAGAGAAGGTGATAAAGATAGCGTGATCTCTGGAGCGGTGTGCAACAATCTCTAGATCTGCTTTGTTACGTGTTGGATGGTCAAGTTCACGACGGTGTTAGACCATCTAAAGGGGTAGTTCGGAATTTTGGACATAGGACCTCATTTCCAAGTTTTCCCGTGTGTTATTCATCATTGGAGATGTTTTCAACACATTTCATTCAGTTCTTCTAGTTCTTCGGAGTTCGCTGGTGCTAGGCTAGCGCAAGTCAACAGTTTTGGCTAGCCTGCTAATAAAAACAGTCTTACCCACTCCACAGTACACACGAGGCAAATGAATATTAATGCCAGACTGTAGATGTAAATGTCTGTGTTGATAGAATAATGTTAGAAATATAACTAACCTTGCATCGTATGAATCATTGCATTTTGAGGGACTACTTTCTGCTGGAAACCCAAGTAATATCAGTCCGCCGCTGCCATAGCCTACAGGAACTATAATGCTGCTGCTGAGACACAAGGCCCTCAAAATGCAATGCCATGCAAGGTTGGTTATATTTCTAACATTATTCTATCAACACAGACATTTACATCAGTAGTCTGGCATTATAATTTATTTGCCTCAGGTGTACAGTGGAGTGGGTAAGACTGTTTTTATTAGCAGGCTAGCTGAAACCGTTGACTTGCGCTAGCCCAGCACCAGCAAACTCTGCAACTAGAAGAACTGAATGAAATGTGTTGAAAACGTCTCCAATGATAAATGACACACAGGGTAACTTGGAAATTAGGTCCTATGTCCAAAATTCCGAACTACCCCTTTAAAGAAGGCTCAACTGGTACGGCTTCTGTGAAAATTGTGCAGGACTGCATTCAAAGTCAAACTTGTACAGTACCTTGGTCAGCTTCTGGGCTCATTATCACTTATTGTTTCATTCTCAGCAAAATTTGCCAAAACACACACAAAAAAGTTTTTGAGTTAATTCACACCCAACTCAAATCAAAACCTCAAGTCCTAGGCAGCTGAAAAAATGTGTCAACGTGTCCACGCTTGGTAGATTTACATGTGAGCTAATATCAGCAATGGCTCCACTCTCCCTTCGCGTTCATGTTGTGCTGTGTGTTAGCGACTCGTTAGCACACCGCTACCTTGCGCGTTGTCACTTCTGCATTTGCCCCGACGTTACGCGCATACCGCATTTCACTCGAAAACAAGGCAGTCTGTGCAAGTACGACTGCTCGCCACTGAATGTTATTTTGCGGAGACTTTTCGCAGACGTGAAACAAATGCTGTCATTTCTGCCTCCGTAGTGTTTCACAAGCCGCACAGTGTCTTCCCTTTCTCCGCTGTGGCGGGGGGGGGACTCTCTGTGTAGGGGCTTATTTTGGTGTTGAATAAGTGATAACATGTGATGGAGTGCTCTGCGATGCTAGGTGATGTTTGTCACCTGAGGTTTGGCGTCACGTCTCAGCTCGCGTGAGAGGCCATGTGCTTACGTTCCTCTTTTTTTTCTCCCATTCCTTAAAGTTCATACAAACACACACACACACACACGTTTGACATGTGCCAGGCCTTGCAAAAATTCTGGTTTAGATGTTTGTGACAAAAAAAAAGAAGAAACTCACACAGCAGTTTTTATATTAAGAGGCAGACGATACATCTGCCCCCTCCACCCCCCCCCCCCCCCCCCCCCCCCCCCCCCCCCTCACCCCGCTGGGTCTGCTTCACCATATAGGTTACCTATGCCCTTAATTGATTTATATTAGCTTATCTTTGGATTTCCACGGCTCTGTTCTGCTCCGCTGTAATTACCAGCGTGAGGAAGGCAGAGCTCAGAGTAATAACGAGACACAAACATCTTAATTAAAATGGTTTTATCGAGCACCGAGATGGCCAGTAATAACTCACACCCCAATTATCACTCCTAGAACTCTTTCAAGGACCGCAGCACATACACACACAGAGAGAGAGAGAGAGAGAGAGAGAGAGAGAGAGAGAGAGAGAGAGAGAGAGGCACTGAGGCCCGCAGGAGACGGAGAGATACACATACAAAGGAAAAGAGAAGCACACATAGAGGGAGAGAATGAGGGAGGGAGGGAGGCTCACGCTGATGCACAGAGAGAGAGAGAGAGAGAGAGAGGTGCACACATAGCGACAGAGAAGAGAGAAATGGAGATTAAAGGAGAAAGACAATGGGAGGGAAAGAGACCTGAAGGGAGGAACAGAAGGAGAGAGAGACAGAGAGGGCGGGAGAGGGGGGGGGGGGGGGGGGGGGGGGGGGAGACGGGGAAGGGAGAGGGACATGGAGTGAGGTGGATGAGGAGAGACAGCGGGCCAAGAGTGGTTGGCGGATGGAGGCGGAGAGAGAGAGAGATAGAGAGAGAGACGAGCGAGAGAGAGAGAGAGAGAGAGAGAGAGAGAGAGAGAGAGAGACGAGAGAGATAGAGAGAGAGAGAGAGAGAGAGAGAGAGAGAGAGAGAGAGAGAATCTTACTTGGTGGTAATTAGGATTTGCTAGACTCATTGCTCGCATTGAGCCATGAGATATGTCCTGGATTAGTGCCATGTTGGATGGCATTACACACATGTAGCTGTGCTCTGTTCTCGTTGCCTCTTCTCATCCTCTCTGTGGTGGACCCAGCAGGCTGACCTCACCGGCAGGCACGACTGAACACAGCTGTAATGATGCAGCCCTCATCTCCCTTCTCTTCTTACATTAAAACCTTTCAAGTTGGACTTGGGCTCAGGGCCAAACAGCCGAGGCGGAAGATGCGCATGTGTGTGTGTGCGTGCGTGTGTGTTGTGTGTGTGTGTGTGTGTGTGTGTGTGTGTGTGTGTGTGTGTGTCCGTGTGCGTGTGCGTGTGCATGTGTGTGTGTGCGTGCGTGTGCGTGTGTGTGCGTGTGTGTGTGTGTTGTATTGTAGCCAGTTTCCATACATTTTGAAGGACTGTGAGTGCAGCACAGCCCTGCATACAACATGCTGGGTCTTAAACATACAGATGCTCTCAGGTCCGGGGTGGGCCTTGGCGGGCCCAGAGGGGGTGCGTGAATAGATGATCTGTAATGGAAACCAAACGGCTGTTCAAGCCTGCGGCGCTAACTGTGGAGCGAGAGCGGGTGGTGGGGGGGGGGGGGGGGGGCGGCGGCGTCTGGATGTTGAGCCCGCGTGCCTCCGATGTGTCCTTGGACGCCGCATGCCACTTCAGCGCGGCTTCCGGCGCGCCGAGGATCAGCGTGTTGTGTCTGTACGCCCCGCCGGGAGACGAGATCCTGTCTGGATTCTTTCTTCGTCGCGGTGACTCAAACATTTCCGAGTCTCGTCTGGACGTCAGAGCCCTCCACATAGTCCCTGTCGTGAAAGACCTCAGACTGTTGACACCCCTACGCCCAGCACTCCCCATGGGGTGCGCCGTAGGTCTCTAGGTCCCTGTAGGTATGTCATAGGTCTCTAGGTCCCCATAGGTACGCCGTAGGTCTCTAGGTCCCCATAGGTACGCCGTAGGTCCCTAGGTTCCCATAGGTATGCCATAGGTCTCTAGGTCCCCATAGGTACGTTGTAGGTCTCTAGGTCCCCATAGGTACGTCGTACATCTCTAGGTCCCCTAGGTACGTCGTAGGTCTCTAGGTCCCCATAGGTACGCCATAGGTCTCTAGGTCGCCATATGGTATGTTGTAGGTCTCTAGGTCCCCATAGGTACACTGTCGGTCTCTAGGTCCCCATAGGTATGTTGTAGGTCTCTAGGTCCCCATAGGTACACTGTCGGTCTCTAGGTCCCCATAGGTACACTGTCGGTCTCGAGGTCCCCATAGGTACACTGTCGGTCTCTAGGTCCCCATAGGTAGGACCATAGGTCTCTAGGGTCCCCATAGGTACGTCGTAGTTCTCTAGGTCCCCATAGGTACGCCATAGGTCTCTAGGTCCCCACAGGTATGTCGTAGGTCTCTCGGTCCCCATAAGGTATGCTGTCGGTCTCTAGGTCCCCATAGGTATGCCGTAGGGTCTCTAGGTCCCCATAGCAGTGTTTCCCACAGACTAGGTAGCAATGTGTGGTGCTGGGCCATACGGAGACCAGGGGCTCTGACCAGGGGGAGGGGGCATCGCCATCTGAACAGGAGGGGGTCAGAGGGCGCCGCCCCCTCCCCCTGGTCAGAGCAACAGACGATGAGAGCCACAACTTTCTGAAATTCATAGTCTGCAGGAAGGAAGACTGACTTTGGTTTGGAATGAAAGTGAGAAAACAGAGTAACATGGCTATCACTCACATTTTTCTCTAAAGCTACAGGAAGCATTTGAAATTATTCAGCACAATCTAATTCTTTAGAGTAAGTTATTGAGGAGAAGACAGCTAAAAACATTTTACAGAACCCTGCCTGGTTTCATTCCACACCCCAACTCCATACATTACAGGGCAGGCCAGTAGAGTAGTTTGCTCATACAAATACCTGGACTTTATGTTAGAGGAAGACCTGTCTTTTAAGTTTCATGTTGAGAATTACTCAACAAAATTGACACACTTTAGTTTTTAAAGTTCAGTTTTTACCTGAATTGTAGATTCTGTGACATTCATGGAATGATTGCAAAAAAACACTAAAGCTGGAGGTTTTTATTTCCAACTGAACTCAAGACCTACTCAACAATATCAACTTGTTTTTTTGTCAAACAAAATAAATAGTATAATGTAACAATTTAAGTATAATAATACAAATAAAATAGATAAAATATTATAATTAGATATAAATAACTACTAAAGGTACAACGAGGCAACTAACTAAAATAAATGGAACAGCATTAGCCTATTTTGTGCAAAGCTTGCATGTCCTATCAATGAGTGTGTGCACTGTGCATGTATCAGTGATGCGCTGGATGATCATTAAACGGTTGCGAGTCACCAAAAATACTTTAATGATATTCGGGTCGGATTGGTTAAAATATAGATGCCGAATACACTTTTGTAATCGTTAGAGTTGGCTAGCCTATATCATATAAAAGACAGTCATCATTGGCTGAATGACTTTTGCAAAGATGCAGCACGCGCTTTCTAGGTGTCAACTTAGAGACAACTTTTACGTTTCTTTTCTTTTTTTAGACCAAGTGGGCTTACTGTCTGTCTGATTTAGGACACTGTTTAATTTTGAATATGTAGCCTGTTAAGCCTAGGCTATTCGTTGACCTGGTGAACAAAGGTTTAAATGTGCAATGCATGTTTTAAATGCGTTTTGACTCAGGGACGTCAGTTTTACGTAAGCCAATGAGGCTATGATTAAGCTAATCAAGATACCATTACAATAGGTGGGTCGGGAAGCAGGTCGGGTACATAATTTTAATATTAGGACTTGTGGGCCGAGTTGCAGTTGGGTTGGGTTGGTTGAAAACGTCGGGCGAGTGCGGGTCTTTTATAAGCGTAACCCCACTGGCAAGTGTCGCGGTCTCTCTCTCGTTCTCGATCTCGATCTCTCTCGCTCGCCCTCTCTCTCTCGCTCTGTCTCGCTCTCTCTTGCTCTCTCTCTGCGTGTGTGTTAACGGGAATGACAGGAAGAAAGAGTGCTATGCGGAGATGAATGAACGGAACTATATTTATATTTCCAAATCGCGTTGGTGAAAAAAAAATCGCTACGGAATCAATTCGTGGCGCTTGATGTTCAATCTGTGGCGCCGCGCCACACATTGATCTATGAATGGAAACACTGCATAGGTATGTTGTAGGTCTCTAGGTCCCCATAGGTATGCTGTCGGTCTCTAGGTCCCCATAGGTACGCCGTAGGTCTCTAGGTCCCCATAGGTACGCCGTAGGTCTCTAGGTCCCATAGGTACGCCGTAGGTCTCTAAGTCCCCATAGGTATGTTGTAGGTCTCTAGGTCCCCATAGGTACGCCGTAGGTCTCTAGGTCCCCATAGGTATGTTGTAGGTCTCTAGGTCCCCATAGGTACGCTGTCGTTCTCTAGGTCCCCACAGGTACGCCGTAGGTCTCTAGGTCCCCTGCATAGCCTGCGAGGCTGCTGCAGTGCATGTCCTTGCCGAGCAGGAGGTGG
>JAXIVH010000015.1:4833768-4838945 GCA_036785325.1 Urophycis tenuis
ATTAAGGCGTCACCGCGGTGACATGTATTTATGGTTCCTACGCTGTGCCGGTTAAGAGCCACCGGAGCTAGAGTTTACTTATTGTTTTTTTCCTTCTCCTAGCGGTCAACAAGATTACAGCCGCGCCGCTGCACCTCACAGTACGCGAGGCAGCCGGCCGCTTCGGGAGCTCTCCGTTCCGGCCCCTAATGAAATCTGCCCAACTGGCGGGCGCGGCGAAGCCCTTAGCGGTTCATTCCCACTGAAGAGTGGCGCCATTAATTGCGGTGGTGTGTGATTGTTCACGAGGGCCTCGTAATGAGGGAGCCGTGTGCATTGTATACTGTAATTGCCGCGCGCGGACCGGCTCCTCTGTTGCGAGTCGCCGTTTGTCAAATCAGGGGAGGTAGCGTCGACCCTCGTCGCTTGAAATTGATTTTAAAGTGCTCGTCGAATGGATGGCTTTTGTGTAAACGTCGCCCGGGCCACGCGCTTTTTTTTTTGTATTTTGTATGATTTCTTTTTTTTTTTCCCGTACAACCCCTGACGACGGGCCGTGCCGCCATTCCTGTTTTGGAGGACTTGTGTTGGAGTGTCGCGCCTCACAAAGGGCTCTGGGGAGGCGGGCGGAGGCCAAGGTAATATGGAAATGATGATCCTTTATTCCCTTTCTGTTCTCTTCTCAAAGCCTCGTCTCTGGCGACAGAGGCAGTACGAAGAAGGTATTCCCAGTATTTGTTTTATTTGGCAGTTTTTTTGTTGTTGTCATGTGCAGTGAATAGAGCATTATAGGTAGGGTAGGTGATTCAGAGCAGCCAGCCAGATTGAGCTAGAGCTGGGGGGGGGGGCAGGGTGCGAGGAGGTAGCCGTGGTGGGTGTGCGGGAGGGGGAGGGTGTAAGTAAAGGTGTAAGCCTCCAAATCGTTGTCATTGGGGCCAAATGGAATGAAGTGTGTTTCTTTATTACAGGCCTGCAACAGCCACAGATTCAGGATGTAAAGAGAGTTTCATAAAATGGAGCAGAAAGTGCTTCCGAGATGAATTGCCTACTTTTTAATTGTCCCCTGCTTGATTCCACGGTGGGTGGGAAACAATGGGTGCTATCAGCCCTGGGTGGTGGATGTTTGCACGAGACACGTCCTACAGTACGCAACTCTCATTTAGAAATGTTATCAGCTCAGAGTTTCAACATCCAAGAGGTTTGAGAAATATTTTGTCATTTCCAATTCATCCAGAATGAGCCCCGAGCACACGGCCGTGTCGGGACCGACGCAAAATAGGGTTTTTTTAATTTCACCGTTCAGACCTGAGTCTTATTTGGAGTAAGCGGAAAAAAAAATTGCAGCCCTGCTACTACATGCAGTCTGCGTGACTCTCATTCGTGTTTGTTTTGTAAGCTTTGGGCTGTACAGTGAATTCGGATGCATGAAATCAGAGAATCTAGTTTTCGTTGTACTTTTGCATCCTTGTCTCGTGCACTACATGAGTGTCTGTTCTGTTTAACATTGGGTTCATACAGCAGCCCTCCAGAGTGAGGTGTGCTCAGTACGGACACATCATTAGAGGGGCCAGGTGGGGGGGCGTCTCGCTCCTGTGGACATTTGCGGGGAGGGGAATGACTTTCACTGCTGTCTGTTCACCTCCACCTCCCTTCAGGAAGACCCGCTGCAGCTTCACACTCCGAGTGGAAGTGGATGTTTATTCAAAGTCTCCCCAAAGCGCTTCCTGTAAGGCCGGGGGTTCGATGGTCGGTTCGAGGCGTGCCGTTTGGTGAGTCAACCCCCCCCCCCCCCACGAGCGCCGGCCAGACCCGTGCTCCTGCTCACCGACACAGGTGGGCTGTTCCTGTCCTGTTCCAGCCGGCTGCAGACATGAACTTTATATATTCATATTTATATATATACAGTATATAGAGCTCATCCTATGCTGTGTATAAAACTGCATTCCAAGAGGGCTTTCTAATCCATACACAGCGCTGGTTAATACATTTTGGCTTGATGGATGACGCTGAGCGGATCGGCTCTGGGTTCCATTACATTTTGCTACCTTACACGGGTCTCGCTCAGTCTGTGTTGTCAACAGGGTGGAATGGATGTTCTCCGTTCCTCAAGCAGGTCAAGGACACTGACAGGGGAGACTATGAATTTTCTATATGGCGTGTCACAAGCGCTCACATCTGAACAGGACCAGGCAGCCATCGAGGTTGCCACCGGCCATGAATGTTTAATTATACGCATGGATTGTGTTCGGTTCCACATTTGTAGTTTATACGTGGGGAGGAGAGTTCCCGCGTCATGTTATGATGTGATTATTATGGTCCGTGTGAGGTGTTGTTGTGACATTTGTGATACTGTATCTTGTCAGGGTAGGAAATTAAGAAAAAATGTTGAAAAAGGGGAAACCAGACTAGAGCATCAGTGTAGAATATAATGAATGAGCATGTTGATATCAGAACACCTCACTGCAGACCCGTCATCAGCCGGACACACGATAGGCCCTGCAGAGCACTGGGACAGACAGACAACCTGACACAAGCTGCTCCCTCTCCCCCTGGTAGGACCTGCAGAGCACTGGACAGACAACCTGACACAAGCTGCTCCATCTCCTCCTGGTAGGACCTGCAGAGCACTGGGACAGACAGACAACCTGACACAAGCTGCTCCCTCTCCCCCTGGTAGGCCCTGCAGAGCACTGGGACAGACAGACAACCTGACACAAGCTGCTCCATCTCCTCCTGGTAGGACCTGCAGAGCACTGGGACAGACAACCTGACACATGCAGCTCCATCTCCCCCTGGTAGGACCTGCAGAGCACTGGGACAGACAACCTGACACATGCAGCTTTCCTACCACAGGTCGTCAGTCTGATGAACACTTAAACCGGTCACTCTGGCTCAGTCATGAACCTGAACAGTAAGCACCCACTGTACACACACACATCATAGTCATTTATTTAGTTGTTTGAACATAGTTTTTAACATGTCATGATTGTCACATAAACCAAAGCAGCTGTGTGTGCTGTGTATTGTACACATAAAACGTCCTGTCATGTCCCCCACCTCGTGAATATAAAGAAACCATCGCCCCATATTCGTGTTCTCTGCACTGTTGCAACAAACATCACTGTTGTGTTTTTCTATATATTCTCTATTTGTATATATTCATAACTGTACATCACAGTCTGTGTTTGCCTTTGATGTCCTTGCTGTATCTGTTTGTCTATTCTGAGTCAAACGCCTGTGCAGTGTGTCCACACACTTGACATGAGACATTAGCATGTCTGCAGACTTTCAAAGCGCAGCAGAGTCAGACTCCTGAGAGATCATTTCTGCAGATGTCTTCCAACGGCGTCGCTGGATATTCAGCGCCCCGCGGCGAGCAGGCGAACCCGTGTTGTGACAGCCGGCCGCTGCGTGTGTGTACTCACCTGCGAGCGCCTTTCACCTGCGCACCAATCAAACCCAGATCGTCTACATTCCCCTTCTCTCTCTGTGACAGCCCTCGACGGTTGAGTGCCAAAGCCC
Source organism: Urophycis tenuis (assembly GCA_036785325.1). Lineage (NCBI taxonomy): Eukaryota > Metazoa > Chordata > Actinopteri > Gadiformes > Phycidae > Urophycis > Urophycis tenuis. The sequence goes on from JAXIVH010000015.1 coordinate 4,837,270, forward strand.
TTTTTTTTTTGCCAGTGAGGTCAAGCTACAGTCATTACTTATCTTGGATTCACATCCTGAGATGTATCAATTACCCCCCCCCCCACCACGCTATCTCCAATCCACCTGATACGCCAGCGCTGCCTCGCGGTGATTAGCAGGAAGAGGACCTCCGTAATCTCTCGCCCATAAATGGATTAGTGCAATACTGCCTCCGCGGAGAGTCCTCCTGAACTCTGTGTCCCGAGGACTACTCCTCCAAGGTGCCTCTCTCTCTCTCTCTCTCTGTCTCTCTCTCTCTCTCTCTCTCTCTCTCTCTCTCTCTCTCTCTCTTTCTCTGCAGCGGTTGACTGATTGCATCGCAGCTTACTGGGTTACACTGCCGGTGGTAATTGTAAGTCTTTTTTTTTTACATATTCAATGATGCAGCGGTTTTTATGGGCTGCTGACTGACTGCTCCAGAAGGTGCGTCGCGCCGCAGGTGGTCCTTGCGAGGGGGACGCACTGCAGGTGTGTTTGAGCGGAGCACAGTGCACCGAGGTTCATCGCTGGCAGTTATTCTGATGTTCAGGGTAACGGCTGGACTCTCACCGACGGGCTGCTGGTCGATCATGGATCGCCACAGGAGGGCCGTAGGTGGGGGAGGCGCGGGGAGGCACGTGGTATGCAGCGATTGCTGTTGGTGAACATGCGGGGTCCAGGAGTCTGGCGTCGTTTTGCTGCTGCTCAACGTGGCTGTTGGCTGGAAAGATGCTGATGAGGTGTGAGGTAGCGACACGGTGGACTGGCATTGGCAAACTGTGAGTCCTACAGGCAAAGTGTGGTGCGCTCTGCAGCGAACAGCCGTAGCATACGATGCAAACGTGTATGGCACCGTGTAATATACCACTACAGTTATTTGTGATTTTGGAGCTATTAAGTTAAAACTCCATTGAAAAACGGAGGCGATCTGATGAATGATTCTGTACAAAACCGTGGGGCGTTGACCGCCGCAGGACACGCCACGCAAAAATGTTTATTTATAATGCAGGAAAAGCCTGCATACCATATTTGTGATCAATAACCAGCATATACATCACCCTTCTTTCCATCAGCCGGGGTGGCTGTGGCAGCATTCTAAAAAATACAATGTATAATTTATGATGCAGGCGCCCTTGTGACAAGAATGGATAGATCACTTTTAATAAGTTATTTTTAAACTTCCGAATGGGGTGGTGTCTTGTGTTCCTTTGTTAACCTCTTGTCTTCCTCTCGTTTCAACATCCAGCCTGGATGTTAACGTTTCTTGCCTGGCTCACATGTGGAGTCTACAGAGACTACACTACATTGTAGTTTTAGTATGTGGTACAGAATTCTCCTCAGATTTCCCTAGTCGTGCATCTCTCTCTCTCTCTCTCTCTCTCTCTCTCTCTCTCTCTCTCTCTCTGTTCTGTCCTGTCTGTCTGTCTCTCCTCTCTCTCTCTCTCTCTCTCTCTCTCTCTCTCTCTCTCTCTCTCTCTCTCTCTTTCTGTCTCTCTCTCTCTCTCTCTCTCTCTCTCTCTCTCTCTCTCTCTCTCTCTCTCTCTCTCTCTCTCTTTCCCTCTCTCTCTCTCTCTCTCTCTCTCTCTCTCTCTCTCTCTCTCTCTCCATATACAGTATATATATACTAGAATATAACATAGAGGTAGTCTTGAGGTTTATAAAAACCTCAGGCCACC
>JAXIVH010000015.1:4839145-4861645 GCA_036785325.1 Urophycis tenuis
TGCACACAGCCTGTGACAGACTACATTAGTTTCTATGCACTGTACAGCTGCCAAGCTCCATAATCTAATAGTAATGTATAAATTCCTTCTGGCAGGCCAATAAAACTCAGATTAGTTTCTGGGTAAGGTACAGGGGAGCGCTGGTTGACAGACATGTGAAGAGGGCATTAGCATATCAGTGGTAGGGGCTCACGGGACCGATGCGCGCACACGCAGGCACACACACACGCACACACACACACACACGCACACACACACACACACACACACACACACACACACACACACACACACACACACACACACACACACACACACACTCACACACACGCACACACACACACACTGCAGCCCTGTCGCCTCACAACGCCCCCCCGCCACAGGAATGTATGGAAGAGGAGTGATTTGGTTAACAAGTAGGACTTGATTTAATACGTGCCCGGCTAACAGTTGGACTCCTTATGGGTTCATCAGTGTTCCAGGTGGAGGATGAGAGAGAGAGAGAGATAGAGAGAGAGAGAGAGAGAGAGAGAGAGAGAGAGAGAGAGAGAGAGAGAGAGAGAGAGAGAGAGAGAGAGAGAGAGAGAGGGGGGGGGACACTCAGAGGCCCGTTATAAGTTTCTGGGTGGATTATGTAAATTAGGATGTGAAATCTCTTATGCCACTGTTGTTTCCTTAGATGGGATATTTTTGTAACCAGAAAATGGTAAACTTTATTATTGCGGTTATGGACTGTGATGAAGTCAAACAAAACAAACTTAGCTTTGTATTAAGCACAAATGGGACAAAAGTGTGTTTTGCTCCATTACATATTCATGAGAAAGTCTTGCATTTATTACTTTTTTTCTTTTTTCTTTCGCTGCCGAATGGAATATACACATGGTTTAAGGTCTCAGCAGCTGCATACTTATGTTCCCACACCCGGCGAATATTGAATCAGAAGAGAATCCTCCGATGCTCTGTGGAGCTCCGTTCAGCCAGGACTGGGGGGGGGGGGGGGGGGGGACTGGGGAACGCCCCCCGACAGAGCAGAGTTCCCTCGCCATCGCAGACCAGACCTGTGAGAGATCCTAATCTGTCCCCACGGGGGTCATCTCCCCCTGGTCTCCAGAGGGGTCACCTTCACCTGGTCTCCAGAGGGGTCACCTTCCCCTGGTCTCCAGGGGGGTCACCTTCCCCTGGTCTCCAGAGGGGTCACCTTCACCTTCTCCCTGGTCTCCAGAGGGGTCACCTTCACCTTCCCCTGGTCTCCAGAGGGGTCACCTTCCCCTGGTCTCCAGAGGGTCACCTTCCCCCTGGTCTCCAGAGGGGTCACCTTCCCCCTGGTCTCCAGAGGGGTCACCTTCACCTTCCCCTGGTCTCCAGAGGGGTCACCTTCCCCCTGGTCTCCAGAGGGGTCACCTTCCCCTGGTCTCCAGAGGGGTCACCTTCCCCTGGTCTCCAGAGGGGTCACCTTCCCCTGGTCTCCAGAGGGGTCACCTTCACCTTCCCCTGGTCTCCAGAGGGGTCACCTTCCCCCTGGTCTCCAGAGGGGTCACCTTCCCCTGGTCTCCAGAGGGGTCACCTTCACCTGGTCTCCAGAGGGGTCACCTTCACCTTCCCCCTGGTCCTCCAGAGGGGTCACCTTCCCCTGGTCTCCAGAGGGGTCACCTTCACCTGGTCTCCAGAGGGGTCACCTTCACCTTCCCCCTGGTCTCCAGAGGGGTCACCTTCCCCTGGTCTCCAGAGGGGTCACCTTCACCTGGTCTCCAGAGGGGTCACCTTCACCTTCCCCCTGGTCTCCAGAGGGGTCACCTTCCCCTGGTCTCCAGAGGGGTCACCTTCACCTGGTCTCCAGAGGGGTCACCTTCACCTTCCCCCTGTTCTCCAGAGGGTCACCTTCCCCCTGGTCTCCAGAGGGGTCACCTTCCCCTGGTCTCCAGGGGGGTCAGGAAGACTTCAGGAAGACTGCCCGGGTGAGCCGCGTGGCTCCTGGCCGCGGCTGAGTGTGTTTTTCTTCTCGAGGTCCTCACGTCCCTCCATGTTGTCAAACCTCCGGCCTCCAGGCCCCGCTCTACATGCATGACGTAGACGTCGTTCATACCGGATGTCTGTGAATGCTTCCCGTGGTGTTCTGGTGAACAGCCTCTCTCACAGACACCTTATTGATCTCCATGCAATAAACGGAGCACAGAACTACCTCCCCCAATTAGATTTTTATACCACGGAAATATGCTGGCTGAAACTGCATTACCTCAGTGCATTCATAACATTTTTTTCCCCCTCCTCGCTTAAACAAAGTTAAAAATTAAATCCCCCTGGGTCCTGAGGGGCTCGCGAGGAGATGGGCCGTGCTGTGTGCAGGTTTATTCCGGGCCTCGCGATGCTATCAACTAAAAGGATCTTCAGTAACTTCAGATGAATCTACTCTCCAGGGAAGCAGCTGTGTACATCTGGATCATTGTGGGTTCCTCTTGGCCTTCCAGAAACAGACCAGAATCACAAGCAGGAGCGACCGCCCGGGGGACACCGTGCTGCCCCTGTGCTTCCTCCCTCGCTGGCACGCTTTGGTCCCACAAAAGCTGGGTGATTACATCTCAGCCTCTTTTTTTTTTTTTGAGTAGATATAGTGTATATATACATAGCTGAGTACATGAAAAGGTTCCTCCGTACATTTCCAATCGACCCGTTCTGTAATGATAAAATGAACACTATTATTTTCACTTACTTTACTTACTTTTATTTCAGTAATAACTAAAACATGCATTATTCAAAGATTCCACAACAGGCCTAATCCAACAGACTAACCCGTACAATAATTGTGTCTCGGCTGTTGATCATTACACCACCATTTGTAATTTTCACTGATTCATGGATTTACCATTTATTTATTTGATTAGTCGTGCTCAACATAATAACTCTCTAATATCTCTAGCATAACACCCTCTGGGCGTTTTGATGATTATGTGTGTTTGAAAGGATCACTTAGGTCCTCCCTCCTGTCATTCAGGAGCGCACCGCTCTCCAGCCAAAGCCGGTGGCCAGCAGTGTGCTGGAGAAGCCTAGCCTGGTGGGTGGAGGTCAGAGAGGCTGGAGCTGTGTGTGCAGCTACACTGGCTGGATGCTTCTTTTTGAAATCTCACCAGAGAACAACAAAGAACCGACGCCAGTGGGTAGCTCAGAGAAGGATAATGAATAATCAAGCAACATTTGCCAAATATGACTACAATTTAAAAAATTATGTATGAAAAAAAAAAAGAAGCAGCCGACGAGAGTCAAGTGGCAGCAGGGCTGCTGATTCTCACCTCAGTGGCCCTGGAGTACAAACGACTGGAGCCCTGCTCCATCCTGTGAAACCTTTTAGTTTGTATCTCGCTCCAACCACGCATTTTCAAATTGGCGCATATACGGGACGCGGTTACGCCTTCGCGTTCCCGGCGTCTTTACCGGGATACTGTAGTCAGAATTTTTGCAAGCATAAAGTGCTTTCCCTTTGCTATATCGTACTTCGCCGAGGAAAGAGGTCCTATCTGCATGCCGCTGTAATCACACTCATTTCCTCCACATCATTCACCGGCTGTATTCCTGAGATGCGTTCTGCCTTCAATCAACGGGCTCTGTTGTTGGGCGCTGATGCTGAGAGTTTGCATTCATATTCATCCATATTCAATATGATACAGAGGCTGCCGAGCCCCTCCTAATGTATTTTTGTGCAAAGCACACAATCTGGGGGAACAGACAAATGGCCCACATGATTACCATGGACCCTTTCATGGCCGATTTGAAGCGATTGTACGCGGGCATCTTATCTGCATGTTGTCAACATCATGATTCAGTGCCTGCATTTTCCTTTCGTTTGGACGTTGGCGGGGAAATTCTGTGAAATGAATGATGTATGTTCAAGTGGCCTGCTTTATTCCGGAGCTCCACAATCATCCCATTACATGGTATGGGATTGAGAGCTAGTCGCTACACAGATATCAAACAGACACATGCTAACATGCAGCTAAACCCCCTGCAAAGGGAAATGCTTTCACTCTCATGAGACCTTATAGGAGGCAGATGGAGGTGTGTTGCCTGCCTTGCTCAAGTGCCACTGTAAGGATGTCTAAATCGGGTGACCTGCCAGCCCCCCCCCCCCCCACACACACACACACACACACACACACACACACACACACACGCACACACGCACACACGCACACACATGCACACACACGCACACACAGGCACACACACACACACACACACACACACACACACACACACACACACACACACATACACACACACACAGACATACTGACCCATACATACACACACATATTGGACACACACACCTTACGTCTCCTGCACTGTACAGTCCTAAGCCTACATCACTTTGTGGTCACCTTTGCTCCACTGCATGACACACACTTCTGTGGCCCAGCCTGCGGGGATTATTAGACGCTGTTTGATATCTAAATCAAATACACAACACAGTTGTACATTATTTAAAAAAAAAAAGATAGTAAACATCGTCCATACATGTAGGTGAGAAAGATAATGGCACGAATAATCAGCGATAAAAGAGGTGAAAGAGGTTTTACATGAGGTTGCCTTGGATATCTTTGATCATCAGGCCTGACTGAGTGTGGACTGGAGCCTGGGCTGCTGGTAGATAACCCCAGAGTCTATCTTCCTCCTCCGTATCGCAGTGATGACCTGTTTCAAGCTGCAGAACACCTGATCTCAATCGCCGCACAGAGCTTCTTGCTTTTCCATAAATTAGATAGAACTTATTTGTCGCAAGAATATTCACTTTTCTCTGAACAAAAAATGCAGTTTCAGTTCCTGGCGGCTGTGCTTCCACCCTTCTGTATTGCATGTATTATTATGTCTGTCTCTAATTCTGTTTAGTAAGACGCTCGCAGGGCGTCTGCAGACTGTCGTCTACTGTAGCTTCTTTTCACCTCCTGTTGAACGGTCCCAACCCAGAGGCCTCCTGGCCAGTCTGTCTGTCTGTCTGTCTGTCTGTCTGTCTGTCTGCCAGGAGTCTGCGCGTTTGCCTACCTCCGGTGAACGCCTGGGTTGGCGCAGGTCCAAACGATCCAAACTTAGATCATATGCATCATTTAGACCGGGAAGTGCTGAGCAGAACCACCAGCAACGTCACTCGTGGTTAAAACAATCATTCATCATCATCGCCACATTTCTCCAGTGACATTTGGGTAGGACTACGCGACAGGTTTCACTGTGTGTAACACTCCTTAATTCAAACCCCTCATGCACGCGGCAGAGAGGAAACGTCAGCTTTGACCAAGACGGCTCCCCCCTTAAACACTTTGTCGATCTTCGCGTTGAAATTCCACTCGGGTGTGCGGAGAGCAGGCGAGCCCTCTCTCCCCTGTTAATGGGCCAATCCCTTTCAACGCCACCAGACGTGTGACAGGCCCTGACGTGTCGCCGCTTCCGCCGGGAGAAAACAGGAAGCGGAGGGCCGCTCCTCTGGGACATTACCGTGGCTAACCGGGTTACGTATCATTTAATACCATTAGAGCCCCGCCGCCGCAGCGCCTGGCGCGGAGCCGCCGTCCCCGCCCTGGTTCCGCCGTGCTGAGAGATTATCAGGGGCGGTGATGCGGCAGAACGCTGGCAGATTTGTCATGTTAATAAAATGATCTCCGCGGAGAGCTATTCCGAGCGCTCCATGTTTCAGGGGCCCGCCCGGAGGAGGGAACTGGCGACGGGGAGGTGTTTCAGGAAGAGCCGCCCCTGAAAGCCAGCTGCTTCAGGAAGAGCCATCCTGGAAGCCAGCTGCTTCAGGAAGAGCCACCCTGAGAGCCAGCTGCTTCAGGAAGAGCCACCCTGAGAGCCAGCTGCTTCAGGAAGAGCCACCCTGGAAGCCAGCTGCTTCAGGAAGAGCCACCCTGGAAGCCAGCTGCTTCAGGAAGAGCCACCCTGAAAGCCAGCTGCTTCAGGAAGAGCCACCCTGAAGGCTAGCCGACGTCGGGGGAAACGTCGCTTCTGGTGACGACGAGTAGCAAAATCCACCGACCCACCGATGTCATGCCTCGTGTCACGGCAGTCACAGGGGCAGGTTTCACTTCGCTGCAGAGCTGGTACAGCACACGCACGCACGCACACACGCAGCCTGCTGTGAATAAGTTTGTCATCAACTGAAATTGTTTTGAAGGAACCTTGAGTAACTGCTCGGTACAGCGTGACGTTTACGCTGCCTCGATGAAGGATTTGATTGCTACTGGGGCGACCCCCATACTATCAAATCAATAAATGCATGCACTATAGGCTTTTATATATACAGTATTAACTGCTTTGGATAAAAGCATCCCCAAATGGCATGTATGTATACGCAAACGCAATATGCAAAAGGGAAATGACTTCTAAGCACTAACAAAAACCCACTGCGGCATTAGCAGCCCACTTCCTCACTGTTTTCAACTCACTATTTATAATATTTACTGGCTATGTTAACCCTCATGCACAGCCCCTCCCTCCCCCAGCCTGGACTAAATTAACTGTATCCTTATTTATTCTGCTTATGTTGCACGTATATGTTTGTATGTTTGTATGTTATGTGCGATGTCTCTATGTCTTTTAGCTACTTGGACCCTGAATTTCCTCTAGGGATCAATAAAGTTTTGTATGTCTGTTATCTATCTATCTATCTATCTATCTATCTATCTATCTATCTATCTATCTATCTATCTATCTATCTATCTACCTATCTATATCTGTCTGTCTGTCTGTCTGTCTGTCTGTCTGTCTAGATGTAAAGGGTACTACTGTAGCCTGCAGAGCAGCATGCCCACACACGCGGACCCCTAGCCTGATCAATCAACGTGCGACGGCGTCACAGTGCGGGGCGACATTTCATTAGTGATGGCTAGTATATTCAATTAATTACAACAAATGACTGCCTTGATTTCCCTCTTCCACGGGGGGGGATCCAGACCCTCTCCACGCTGCAGATGAACGCCGTCGGGGCCACGTCCACGTCTCAGAACCGTTCCATCCAGTTGTGTTTGTATTTTGTAGTTTTCCTTTTGAAGCCACCGTTGTGCCTGGCAGCCGTGCGTCTGCTGGGGTCCTTTGTAGTGTCCGACACGCGCCGTGAAGGCAACAAAGAAATAAATAAAACACACAGGACATGAAAGAAACGGCAGCGGAGCGCCGCGGCCCCAGGATAAAATAACGAGATGAAAATGGCGGCGCCGGGGCAGCGCTTGTGCGGTGACCACGTCCGTCCGTCCGTCGGTGGACAGAACCGCGGGACTGCCATGCGTGCGCTGTGAGTCTCCTCCCACATGGCGCCCCACCGACGCTTGGGTTGATTTGCGGGCGATGACACGCGCGTATTCAAACGTGTCACCGCCACTCGTCAGGGAAACGGGGGGATTGAGTTCCACCGACGGCGTGTTGAACTCAATCTGCCGTCGGTGGAACTCAATCCCCCCGTTTCCCTCTGTTGCCCTGCGGTGTGTTTTCCTCAGTGCCTTTTTATCCCCCCACCCCCCCCACCCACCCACCCACCTTTGCCTGGTCTGCTCTTTGTCCTCCAGTCAATCCTCTCTCTCTCTCTCTCTCTCTCTCTCTCTCTCTCTCTCTCTTCTCTCTCTCTCTCTCTCTCTCTCTCTCTCTCTCTCTCACTCCTTCTCTCTCTCTCTCTCTCTCTCTCTCGCCCTCTCTCTCTCTCTCTCTCTCTCTCTCTCCCTCTCCCTCTCTCTCCTCTCTCTCTCTCTCTCCCCCCCCCCCTCTCTCTCTCTCTCTCTCCTCTCTCTCTCTCTCTCTCTCTCTCTCTCTCTCTCTCTCTCTCTCTCTCCCTCTCTCTCTCTCTCCCCCCTCTCTCTCTCTCCTCTCTATCTCTCTCTCTCTCTCTCTCTCTCTCCTCTCTCTCTCTCTGTCTCTCTCTCTCTCTCTCTCTCTCTCTCTCTCTCTCTCTCTCTCTCTCTCGGCGACAGCGTTTGTAACAGTGAGACGTTGTGCTCGTTCCGCACACAGCTGGAGACAACACGCCCTACGGTCCAGCCCTGGCTGACTGAACAGGGGGGAGATGGCGGAGCAGGGCCGGCCTTGTCCTCTGAGCCCCTCCTGTGATTTGTTTCCCCGCATAAAAGCTTCTGTGCTTAGCATTTAGCAGCGCTGCTTGATGAGGTCGGAAGAAGCCGTCGCTAACCTGTTTGCTTTCCTTTCTCTCCTGGCTGGCAAACCTGCCTTTCCATTGATCCGGGTTAGCAAACCTGAAGTAGCAGCTGTATCGCAGCCCCCACGATACAGCTTCACTGATGGCCCCTCGCTGTCTCAAAGGCGGCGCGGGAGGAAGCCTGCACATTACCTCATGGAGGAAGGCATCATGGCCATTTGCGTGAAGATGAAGTGACACTTAACCTTGTGTGTACAAGGTAAATAGGCTTTCACACGGCTAAAGTCGATGACACAATATCCCAAAGTACCCCGACCACATGGATGTACACATTCATTTGCAGTAAAAACAACGGAGGGATGAGTGCCCGTCATGATGATACACATGTGCATGTATTTTGCACGGTGAAATCCAGTCGACGCATGCATTATTTAATCCAACCCATCCAATGCCTACCAACGAGCACGCTGGCAGGGTAACCAGCATTGTGGCTGCAACCAGAAGTCAAGGCAGGGAGGTTCTCATCCATCATTTATGCATGGCTCTCCATTACAGGTTCATTTGAATGAGAGAACAGTGCCTCCCTCTCCTGTTTTGGAGCTCTAAAGTCAGTGATTGAATTTAATCCGCCTAGCACAGCGTAACTCGACCACACCACCACCACCACCGCCCCCACCACCACCACCATTATCACCACCACCACCACCATTATCACCACCACCACCACCACCACCACCACCATCATCACCACCACCAGCACCACCACCACCACCACCACCAGCACCACCAGCACCACCATAATCACCACCACCAGCACCACCACCCACCACCACCACCAGCACCACCACCAGCACCACCACCACCACCACCACCAGCACCACCACCACCACCATCATCACCACCACCAGCACCACCACCACCACCATCACCGCCGCAACCACCGCCACCACCACCACCAGCACCACCATCTTCACCACCACCAGCACCACCAGCACCACCACCACCACCACCACCACCACCACCACCACCACCACCACCGCCATCTTCACCACCACCAGCAACAACAGCACCAGCACCACCACCACCACCAGCACCACCATCTTCACCACCAGCACACCAGCACCAGCACAGGCCACCACACCACCACCACCATCATCACCACCACCACCATCATCACCACCACCAGCACCACCACCACCACCACCACCACCAGCACCACTACCACCACCACCACCATCATCCCCACCACCACCATCACACCGCCGCCACCATCACCGCCGCCACCGCCACCATCACCACCATCACCGCCGCCACCATCACCGCCGCCACCGCCACCACCATCATCACCACCACCACCACCACCATCACCACCACCACCACCATCATCACCACCACCACCACCACCATCACCACCACCACCACCATCATCACCACCACCACCACCACCACCACCACCACCAGCACCACCACCACCGCCACCACCACCACCACCACCACCACCAACACCACCAACACCGCCACCACCACCACCACCAGCACCACCGCCACCGCCACCACCACCACCACCACCACCACCACACCACCAACACCACCACCAACCACTACCACCACCACCACCACCAGCCTGCCTGGCAGTGTGCTGGGCCGGCACCCAATCCAGATTGAACATGCCGGGATTCACCGGCACCAGCACATTCACCCTCCTCCCCAGAACCGGCCGGAATCGTCTCTGTCACTTGATTGGCTGGGCGTGATGGCCGTGGTGGAGGAGGGGTTCACTTCTGAAAATGTTGTGCAACATCAACATCGCCCCCCCCCCCCCCCCCCCCCCCCAACACCACCATGCATTGCGTCCCCTGGCGGTCTTTTGATCGGAGCCCGGGCGCTCTTGACCGGGCATCTAAAGTGAGAGCCGGCCAGCTGCCGGGGGGGGGGGCTCTTAGGGCTGTCCTCATGGCTTCACACACCTGGCGAGTGGTCCACCTGGCGAGTCCACGCTGGACTCCTGAAAGTCCAGCGTGGGACTCCTGACCGTGTGGACGGAGCGCGCCTGCCTCTGTGGGGCGCTGAGGTTGGGGGGGGGGGGGGGGGGACAGGGCAGTCTCTCTTGAGCAGCGGACGTTGAGACGTTCACCTTTACCTGAGCCCTGCCCAGACAGACCCTGTACTGGGAGATGGTTTTCATTACTGCGAGAGGTGGCCCACCCTCTCTCTCCTTCTCTCTCTCTCTCTCTCTCTCTCTCTCTCTCTCTCTCTCTCTCTCTCTCTCTCCCTCTCTATCTCTCTCTCTCTCTCTCTCTCTCTCTCTCCCTCTCTATCTCTCTCTCTCTCTCCCTTCACCGGTCGAGCTACACAATGGGCTGCTGGGCTTGATGGTTCAGTGTGCAGATCCCTTGTTGTTCTGTGTGGCCTCGCTTCTACCAGCAACACATGATCACAATCTGCCCACAGATTGCATCAGACCTTTAATTAGAGGAGAGGAGAAACGCCATTGATTCACACAAGAAAGTATGATTTGTTATTAAGTTATTTTCGTCTCTTTTGTATGTGTTTTCATTCGATACTCTGATTCTAGTCTTTGTGTCGCCCAAAGACCAATCATCTCCAGGGGCTTGGGAGAGGCTGACATGCTCGCTGCTAAGTACATGTGTCTGTGAGCCAGCAGAGGGGATGTGTGCGCTGCAGGACACGCTGGATGTGTAGAGTCATCGCTGTTGTGTCACAGCAGCAGGGCTTCTTCCTGACAGCAGCCTCCGCGTCTCCCCCCCCCCCCCCCCCCCCCCCCACCACCCCTCCACGCGGATTAGATCCACCGACGGCGCTGCAGCTGGGGCACCGCGCACAGCGGACCCCTTTGAAACACAGCGCCAACCCCCTCTCCCCGTCTCCCTCCCTCACACCCCCGCCGTCTCACCCCCGCGCTGTCTCACCCCCCCGCTGTCTCACACTCCCGCTGTCTCACACACCCGCTGTCTGTCCGTGTCCTCGCCCTCCCCCCCCCCCGAGACACGCCAGGCTGATCCGCGGTCGTCGGACGCGTTCGCTGGTCGGCGAAGACAAACAGTTGACAAACAATTAGCATTTGGGTGTAATCATCTGTTCAGGTCCCTCGGCCCGTCCCTTCCCACCCAGAGAGAGCGACTTTGTTCGTAGCCCTGGGTTTACGATACGGGTTAATGGAATTTAAATACATTCCACTTCAATCCCCTGTGGAGACCTTAAACTAACAGATAGGGGAGCAGCCTGTAGGAGCCGTGATGGAGGGGGCTGTAATTACTTGCCAAATGTGTGGTTTTTATATCAACAAATTAGCAGGTGTAATAAAAGCGCTGAGCTCCACGGCCTGGCCGATAAAGCCCCTCCCCCCCCCCCCCCCCCCCGTTCTGCCGCACGCCGCTCGACGCTAATCCCACTGATTCAGTTGTTTGACTTTCCCTTTTGTTTTGCTTCCTCCCCATGCATCCCCACTCACCTGAGTCCCACCCCCAGCCTCGCCTCCCCCCCATCGCTGCCCTCCCCCCTCGGCTCCTCACCCACTGCCAGGGTGCAGGGTTGGAATCCTGATCACTACAAACATCTGGCAACACAAACACAGGCTAATCCCTTCCCAGCTAGCTCTTCGGTTAGCTCCCCAGGTAGTCCTTTAGTTAGCTCTCCGGTTAGCTCGTCAGTTAGCGCCCGGTTAGCTCGTCAGTTAGCGCCTCAGTTCGCTCTCCAGTTAGCGTTCCAGTTAGTCCTTGAGTTAGCTCTCCAGTTAGGTCTTCAGTTAACGTTTCCAGTTAGTCGTTTAGTTAGCTGTTCGGTTAGCTCTTCTGAAGTTAGTACTCCTGAAGATTGTGTTGCGTAAGTAATGAATTGCTTTCAGCGTGACATGGCTGTTTGAGTCAATCATTCAAGCAATGATATTAGAACCAACCATCATGGTTTGCACTTGTTTCGTCTATAGGCCTACTGTGTTTGTATGAGCATCGCCTGGTTTGATAAAAACACATCAGAACACGTAGAATAAGTAGTTTTCACATACAAGGAATTTGCTGTGGTATATTGGTGCATAATAATATACCACATTGCACAGAGTAGAGTATAAATATAGGCCTATGTGTGCATTATTTATGATTTGGGCCTTTTGTATTGACTTTGGAAGTACACTTGATGAGACACATTACATTGAATGCGCTGCAGCCTTCCCCTTTCGTCTTAAGTTGTCTTATTATTCAAACTCCTCTTCAAAAGTCTTGTATTCAACTGAATGTGCTCTCTGTGTTGTGCGTCTACGTATAATGCATCTTCATCTGGTTGTATTTGTTCCTTATTCTCTTTAGATGATTATTTTCAAACTGAAATCGGATATCAAATGGACAAATGCCATGAAATCGTGGCACGGCTCGCGCGTGTATCTTTTCAAACCAGGAATCATTTCTCAAAGCAAATGTAAATCAAATGTGGGAACTCATTATTTCCCAGCCAGGGCTAATTGAAGCTTGATCAAAACACCATTCACGTGAACAGTTTATGAGGCGGCCATTAGCTCAGCCCTTCATGAACACGCGTACCAACTCCAGCTCTGCGCGCCAGCGCCAGCGAGCTGGTAAACACTCGGCGGTCCGCTTCCCCCGCTGCACATCCCTCACCGCTGAATCTCATTAACGCCGTCGCCGCCTCGCCGCTTTGAGGCCGCCGCTGTTTGGATTGCTTTGTTGTGGTGCCGCACGTTTCTCAAAGCAGGTACGCAAACAAACGCCCCCTTTGAGTCCCCGCGCCCGACGCGGCCTCGAGCGAGCGAGAGAGGTTTTTTGGACGCGAGTGTGGGGCGCGGCAGGTCGAGCGCCATGTACGGCAAACTTAGATGCCGCGATTTTTTGAATGCGGCGAAATCAGCGGAACGCAGAACTGTCGGGTAGTTAGAGAGGTAGTTATTCACGCTGCGCTATTCATCACCTCCTTTCACGCCCGGCGCTCCATTGAGAGCTCCCCCTCTCGAGCCAAGCGCTCCGAACAATGGCGTGTTCGCACGCGGCTTCCGCGCGGCGGCTGAGGGCTTTCAGCTCACATTCTCCCGCGCAGCGAGGAGGCAGTGGGCCCCGTCACGCTTTCCAGCAGCCCTACATTTTGTACGGAGGGTGGGATGCCTTGGCGCCCGTGGAACACAAGCTATGGTAGCTAATAAGCTAAATAACTGTGCTGTGTCTGATATTATGTATTGCACTTGAACATTGAATTTTTTTTTTGAGTGGTATTCACAATGAGAGACTGAACAAAGCCCCAAAGCGGTTGTTTGGTATAGGTTTGACCACAGTGTTTCAGTGTGTAAGCAAAATACCTTCACTGTGCCTCGCGGCTGAGGAGTTAAAGTGTTGGATGTCTTGTGGTGGATGACAGGAACCTGATGGCTCAGTGTCATGAAACAGTAGCAGCCATCGCTACACCATTACCCTCTGTTATCAGCAAACAGATAGCAAGGGTTACAAAGTCCCATTTAGATGTTTACAAAGTGTGTACTTTAAGTGGAACAGTGTGAAGAGGTGTGTTTTCAGTGAGGGTTGCTTACATTACTTGGGTGTCATCAACACTATTGGTAGTTAGGATTGACTGCCCACTTAGACTTGATCACACACGCAAGTACTTTTAACCTTGCCAGAATGTTCTGTCTTTGTTCGTTGAAACAGAATATGTTCAGTTCGAAGCTATGCTAAAAAATTGCAACCGTGGATTGTGTTTTTCTACAAGGTCATGATGAAACCATAGTGTTATATAACTAACTACAAATCCAGAAATGCTGTAGTCCCTTATGATCACCAGGGTTACATTTTGTATATAGAATGATATGTATATATGTTCCTCCTCCATGTTTGCACCGGTCTGTTGTCAGTGGGGTGACAGTAGTGCATCCTTCACAATAGTTTAATAGAATATGGTGGCTGTGTGAAACTGGGTTGTGAGCCAACATTCTTTCCATTAGAAATGAATGGTCTGGTGTTGGATTGAGGTTCTGGCACCAGGCGGGTGTTTATGACAGTGGTTTGATGTAGAGGGGTAGTACTCATCACTCGTCTATGTCAGTATATGTACAAGGCCCATTAAGCCAATGAGTTCCAATGATGTTTTATAATCGTTGTG
The DNA here is from genome assembly GCA_036785325.1 of Urophycis tenuis. NCBI lineage: Eukaryota > Metazoa > Chordata > Actinopteri > Gadiformes > Phycidae > Urophycis > Urophycis tenuis. The sequence goes on from JAXIVH010000015.1 coordinate 4,853,385, forward strand.
AAAACCACCGATTGACAGACAACATTTCCTGGTGTCCTTCCTTCACACATAGTGCTGCGTTTTAATGACTCTCAAATTGACAACTCAGTTTTTAAATTGAGAGCTTGTCTGCATCATATTGACAATCAACACAACTACACTGAAACCACATACTCACTATGAAGGCTTGTTCACCACCACTAGCTGTCCCCAGGCCCCAGTGCCTCTCACTGATGCTCAATGATGACCTATAGAGGTTAACCTTTACAGGAAAAACACAATTATTTTACATAATGGCCAAACAGGAAGAATTGAAAGTTATTATTTTTGCTCCAAACTCAGGGAACAGTGTGTCCTGTATCTATCTGTAATGGTAAGAAGTGTCCTTTGTTGTAAGTCACTGTTCTTTCAATTGTGATTGTTTGATGCTGTATCTGCCAAAATGTGTCTTTTGAGTGTGTGAGTGGTAGGACGGTGCCCTCACACACCTGTATGAAACGCAGGTACAGTCATTCTTTCTGATGGGCTGAAGTCACGCCAAGGTGATGTCACTTGGCAGTCAGACTCTCCAAAGTGGCGTCACCTGGCACTTATATGAGCCAAACAGAATAAGCTGTGTTTCTCTTCAAAGCCTTCGAGTGGGCCTGCCTCCGTCAGCGAGCCATCCACAAGAGTAAGACCTTTAACACACGTTCTTGTGAATATTGCGTACCGTATTAAGCCTAACTCTCATCACCTCACCACAGTAATATTGTGTTCCCTTAGCGCTATAGCTTCGACGCCATAACCTCTGAGTGTTGTACAAGATCAAAGATAAGATAAAGTAAGAACGACCACATTTACCACCATTAACACACCTGGGTCACGTGACACCATTGTAAGTACTTCTGTGGCAGGTACCGCCGTCATCGTCAGCCCTCCGTTGCATCGCACGCCGTCGTCGTGCCCTCGTGTGTGGTCATGTGGTCCCTGCTCCTGCTCTACATGGAGAGCAGATGATGGATCCACGAGGCTGTAGTCAAAGCTCGTCATGATCATGATAAATGACGTTCCCCTGCTGTTCCCCTCGCCGGGTGTCATGTCTCTTTAAAGAAGAGTAATGCGCTGATGTTTCCAGCCGACCTGGAGGACCGGCAGCCGAGGTTCAGAGGCTCGGGAGAAGGGATGACAAGGGCGAACTGTTTTACAGACGCTCGCGTTCGGCCAAGCAGACAGCGATCCATGATCAGAGTCCTTGGAAGACGTCGGGTGGGCAGACAGAGAGAGAGAGAGAGAGAGAGAGAGAGAGAGAGAGAGAGAGAGAGAGAGAGAGAGAGAGAGTGAGAGAGAGAGAGAGAGAGAGAGAGAGAGAGAGAGAGAGAGAGAGAGAGAGAGAGACAGAGAGAGAGAGAGAGAGAGAGAGAGAGAGAGAGACTTGACTTCATCTCTCCTTAGTGTCTTGACTGGTGATTGTTTTGAATGGGTTGTTGTTGTCTCTTTCGGGGATCTCATTTGGGACAGAAGATCCCCATCGGAGTTGTGAAGCGGAGAGGACGCGGGAGCCTTTAACCAACAGCATGAGGATGTTGTCCCGTTAGATTGATACATTTCACATTTAAATGTCCATTTTGCATGAAACGCTTTGGTCTTGTATTCTACTCAACGTGTCGTTTCTGCGTCTCACCGGTGGGATTACGGTGACACAGTAAAGACATACAGCTGTGCGCCACATGCAGCACGGATTCAAAGGATTTGTAGTCTTTGCACACACACAGACTCCCCTTTCACACAAACAAACACACACACTTACACACTCCCCTACACACGCACATACACTTACCCACCTGCCCACCCCCTACTCCCACTGCCCTTACACACAAGTGTGCGCGCGCACACACACACACACACACACACACACACACTCTCACTCTCTCTCTTTCACACAGACGCCCAGACACTCCCCTTTCATACAAACACACACGCGGTGCATGGCCCATCTGCATGCATGCAGGGGAGCCCTGCTCATCTGTGAGAAGCCCCCCCTGGGGCTAACTACAGTAATCTTCCATAGAGCGAGGCTCGGGGCTGTCTGGCTATCAAACACGCCCGCTGCTGCTTTGTTTATGGATTTCCGGTGTGTTCCCGGGCAGAGACGAAGGTTCATCCCCCACAGGACACCGCACATTACGAGCCACTCAATAGTTTAGACATGAACGCTATGAGGACGGCAGCGGCTCCACTCCAGACAGAGGCTGTGCTCAGAATGAACAGGGGCAACGAATGCGGTGGCTCGTAGCTCAGCGCGCTAGTGGGCCGACCACGCAGGCTGTACGCCTGGCCGCGACCCCCGGGTCGAGTCCCACTTCAGACTTGAGAGGACTGTGGAGCTCGCGCATCGTGACGTCACGTCGCATTGACGGACTTCCATTTCAGAAGCACAGGAAATGTCGTTAGGTAGGAATGGCGTCTGGGTGATTGTTTAGTTGTCAATCGTGAAATGATTTGACATTGTCCCGAGACGTTGTGTTTAAAAGTGCCGCAGCGTTTCACATGCGAGAATGAGAAAAGAAAAAAATAATTGATTAGCCGAGGTTACAGTATATTTACCTTTATTCAGAATTTGACATTACTCCATTACTCTGTCTCATCATCACAAAATGGCGGCGCAACGCCGACCATAAAATCCCATGATGCATTTGGACGTACAAGTCCTATACTCTTCTGAATGAATGCCTGTATGAATGCTCACATGACAGAATGAGGCAGCTTGAAGGCTCTACCCTCCTGTGCTCCGACCAACGTAGGCAGTTCCTCTTGTCGATGCCGAGATGACGCCACATACCACTGTTTCAATCCCTGTCCCTTCCTCTCGCTCATCTCATTGGCGTGCGCTCCCCTGTCTGTCTCCACTGTCCCGTCCACGAAGCCGCAAAGACAAGGCCATTAAAATGAGGAGTGATTGAGAAGAGGAGTGTCCAAGCTGTGGGGTGAAAGTGTTGATTCTGCCCTCCATCACGCCGGGCATAAAGTAGCCTCTCCCTATTCTTCACCCACACAACCAAAAATATATTGCTCGCATAGAAGTGGAACAGACTGGCAAAGAGAATACATCAAGTACTCCCATTTGTCCTGCACGCACACACTCAAATGAGCCCTGAACAGCACTTTTCTGCAAATTGACTGCGAGTTACAGGAAAACATTTTAGAGGTTGTCCTTGCGAACAGAAAATCAAAAGGAGCTGTGTACTCTGTCATCCACTGCCACTGTCTTGTAAACTCTGAAACATCCCCTATATTTTACCGTGGGGGAATGTGACACAATAAGACATTTCAACATGAAGCCATCTTTCAGAAGAAGTGAAGAGATGTAAAACATGCTCCAGATATCTGTCTGTTGGTGTGTGGTATATGGTTCAGCATCGCTTCATATTTTAGCTTCCGCTCATGAAATACAGCAACAGGAAGTCTCAACGAACTCCAATATGAAAAGCTTGACTTTTAAACAGGTCTTTGACTTAGATCTGTTTAACGAAGCCTGGCGCAACCGTGTCATATCTCATGTTCTGGGTCATATCCTGCATCTCCACAAGGTTGAGGCACACTGAGCAAAACCCTCCCAGACGCCCTTCACCTCAACAAAGACTCTCCTGCCATGGTGGGTTGAGGGGGTGGGGGGGGGGGGGGGGGGGGGGGGCACACCTGGATGAGTGACACTCGCCAGAACCAATGAGAAAACAGGAAGCTGGAAGAAGACATTGATGTTATTCAGCGTCCGGTGACGTCAAGGGGACCCTTCAGTACTGATCCACGCTGTGTGGGACGAGCCACTGAAGATCACATACAGCAGACCCCTGCTTAAAACAGGACCATCGCAGGCGGTATATATTCGTGGTTCCCTACCATTAGGCTGCCAGAAGAGAATACTCTGTTTAATATGCCAAGCACGCCTCAGCCAAACCAGAGGAGGAGTAGTATGGGGTATTTCATATATCAGTTTATGATGGTGGTGGCGTACATGAATATATATTCCTCACAGTAAAAGATAAAAAGTGGAATTTAGGGTTTTTAAGCCCTGAGAGCCAATAGTGAAGTTTATCAGGATTTCACGTGGGCTGCTAGGGTACTTGGTGGGTTGGTTTCTTTCAGCATTTCTTATCACCCTGTGCATTGCCGGTGCATTTGTTGTGTGCGTGTTGTGTCTTGTGTCTGCCATGTATTACTGGCATTGCTAAAAGTATGAAACGCCGGGCCGAGCTGTTTCTCGGAGCTGTCGTCTTCGCTAGAGATTGCTGCCACATTTCGTCTGTTTTTTTTTGTTCTACAGCTCCGTAAGCTGGAGCAGTGGGCTGCTGATGTGCTGAGGCTGTCACCACGTGTGATGCTGTGACCCTGGCTCTCAGCACTGTAGGACAGGTGTAGGGGAGGGATCTGAGCTGCGACACACCAACACAATCCTCGGTGTCTTGCGGCATGAAGGAGACTTGACGGATGTGATGTCTAGAGGCACCCGGGTTGTCAGTCCATAGAGGGAGAAAACATAGATGGAAGAAGGGGATGCTATGGGATAATCAGAGACACACTCCACTCTGTGATATGTGGGTGAGGTTGGCTAGTGAAGGGTGTCAGGTCAGCTAGTGAAGGGTGTCTATGGGCTAGTAAAAGGTGTCAGGTTAGCTAGTGAAGGGTGTCTGTGGGCTAGTGAAGGGTGTCTGTGGGCTAGTGAAGGGTGGTGTCAGGTTAGTTAGTGAAGGCTGTCAGGTTAGCTAGTGAAGGGTCTTGTCAGGTTAGCTAGTGAAGGGTGTCAGGTTAGCTAATGAAGGGTGGTGTCAGGTTAGCTAGTGAAGGGTGATGACCCCTACCCTACAAGTGGTCAAGGATCTGGTCATGGTTCAGCTCTCTTAACCCTAAGCATGTCAATAAAGATTAGGTCATCACAGCTCTCGGCTTGTTTGTGTACATTGGCTACATTGACAATACATTGCACACACTGTGTTTAGATCATTGCTGCACAATAAGTGCAGTCACGCTCCTGGCGTGTTGCGCTGGTCCCAGAGGAGCGCGGTGCCCGGGGGAGACCCAGGGACACTTCATGGAGGAGGTTCTGTTCCACAAGGCCCGGGCGCTCTCTGTGGCGCTGTGGGCGCACATGGCCGGCCGTAAAACAGGACAAGTGTCAGGGTAAATGTCAGGGCAATGGCGCTCTGGTGTTTCAACCCCGCTCTGCGTTTGGGTCACCTGTACAGAGCAACACAGCTGCGCGCCCCCCCAAAAGACCACCAGATGTCCTTGGCATAATTACGCAAGACAGAAATGTTTATTTGCACACGCTAAATGCCAACTGAAACACACACCATTAAGGTCATTTGTGCAACTGCAATGTGTGTGTGTGTGTGTATGTGTGTGTGTGTGGGTGCGTGTGCGCGTGTGCGTGTGCATGTGCGTGTGTGTGTGTGTGTGTGCATGTGTGTGTGTGTGTGTGCGTGTAAATTTTGTTTTGTGCACGTGTGTAGGTGTTTGTGTTTCTCGGGTTTGCGTCTGTGATGGTGTCGTCATGGACATAATGCTTTTGCTTCGTAGCCGCAGAAGACCTTAACCAGTGAAACTGGGAGCGATGGCTGATCTCCATGCATGTTTCAGACATGTTTGAGACGCCATGGCTTGAGGCTGGCGGTGGGAGAGGGGCTTATGGGATGTCGAGATGGAAAACGTACATCAACAATGAAGAACCTTTGTTTTCCCTCGTAGCGTCTGTAAACCTTTTTTTTTTTTTTACGGCTATGCTAGAGCGATACAAATGATTCTTGTTTGTTGAAATGATTGTTTTTAAAATCATAATAGTAATGTAATTTATTTATGTTGATGTATTGAAGTACAGCTCGTTCTAGTCTCTGGTTACGAGGGGCCAAAGATTAGAGATTGTATGAATTAGTTTATTCATAAATGTTTCATATTTCATATGTTAATGTAATCAATGATTTTGCGGGCACATAGTAAATCATGTAACCTTTACAAAGACGGATCAATGAATGGTTATCAAGAGAATATTAATAATTTCATTTGACCCTTTCAGTGCACAATACACATTATGGAATCCAATTGGAAAACAATGTTTTGTGGTCGTGTTGGCAATAGCCGAGTTATAATTGATGAATCGTGACTTTTTCAATACCCATATTAGGTTTTTTTGGCCCCTGCTTTATGTATTTCCATCAATAAAATAAGGTTTGAACATCTTATCAACATGAGCATTTAGCTCCTGCATCACATCTAAGTACATTCATTTATTTTCTCATAATTTTCATTTAAAGAGGCTCCCAAGGCCTGTTAGTTTTTACAATAAGTCTCTTATCATTTCCACCAGCCTGGGGTGTGGCTTAGTATATTACACTGTCAAAACAATCTCATTTAGGAAGCCTTTCAATTATTATTATTTATTTATTTCCTCACAAATTAATTGTGTTATTTTCTTTATGAATCCAGCAGCAGTTTCATTTAGTTATTTTATTGATTTGGAGAATGAAGCATAGGGGGATCTTTTTTTTATGAACGTGTCCAGGGATTAGGGGATGAGGGCAAAATACCTCCCCCTGTCCTTCCATGTGACTGAATCTGATGGGCTTCTCCTTGTCTTCTCCGCCTTGGGATGGATGCCTTTACTACGTGCTTCACCACAAAATCACTCTTCAATCCATCTACTCTCAATGCCTTGAATGAGTTGCATGCTAGCAACATAGCACAGTAAAGGATAGCCTTAAGTAGGCCTTATGGGCTAGATTAAAACTGTTATATAGATGTACCTTTCAGCGATAACATAAAAATAACCCTAAACAGGGTACTTCTCATATCAATACATGTTATTGCTAATAATACATTGTATCGATATAGCACTTTTGACGATGCTCAAAGGCGCTTTACAATGGCAATAAAATACAAGTATATGAAAATACAATACAATCAATGCATTACAACATTGAAACATGTAAAAGCGCACAGAGAAGGCGAGTTATATATTAAAATCAATTTTAAAAGTTGTGTTGTGAAGTTCCGTGGAGAAGAGGGAGGAGGAGCCGTGGGCGTCCTGTGGAGGGATTGGACACTGGGTGTCACATGACTTTTCACCACAAGGATGACCGGGTCCTGTAGACCAGTGGTTCTCCACTGGTCTGGCTTCCGGGACCCGCCATCACCCCTTAATGACAAGCCGCCACCCAAATCAAGGAACATTTTCAACTTCTCAAATGTATTTAACAAAACACTTCAGTAACGGTACTATTAAAACAATCCAGTTACTTATTCAGGCAATAAAAAATAGACAACACTCCGCTGCATAAAAAAATCCTCTTCAAAATAAAAGCACTGAATTTTTTTTCACTGAAAACGGCCCTTTTGGTTCGCGACCCACCAGTTGAGAACCACTGCTAGGCGACACCTGTTTGAGAACACAGTGTGGAGGAGCCCACTGCTGACATGCATAGTTCTCCGCAGTGGCGATCAGTTGGTGAAGGGTACCACCACTAACCCTAGGCCTGAGTTAGTAAGTGTTTGAGTTAGTTGATGGGTAACACTTTACAATACATTCATTAACCATTCATTAACATTAGTATCAGCTGTAGTTGGCATTAACAAAAATACTGTTTCACAGTTAACTAATTCTAACTTTCTAATGGTGTTCATGTTTTCTAATAGTGTTAATTAAGTTTTTAATTGTTGTTTTTAAGTTTTTAATAATGTTAACTAAGGTTAACTAATTGATGCATTAATAGGATACTAACTGACCTTATCCTTATCCTAACCCCAAACTCCCATGTTCATGCTCAGTAGTAATTCTTATGAATATACTAATATGAATTCATGTTTATACAGTTGCCCTTTTTGTAAATTGTTACCAGTACCTTGGCTTGAGCCGAGCGTTAGAGAGAAGGTGCCCAGACAGTCACCACCTGCTCAGGGAGGACTGACTGGCCTGTCGTCAGCGCCATCTGAATAAAGCTGTCTGCCGTGGTTCTTTGATTAAACACTCTGTCTTAAGTGTGTGTGTGTGTGTGTGTGTGTGTGTGTGTGTGTGAGAGAGAGCGCGCGCGCGTGCGTGCGTGCGAGCAGGTGTGCGTCGTCATTTTAACACTTTGAATGTTAAGGATAACCACTCATTGCAGGCCTGTAGTCAACGTGGCTGGGGAAATGAAACACACCGCAACATTATCCATGTTAGGTTTGAGATCACCCCGATGTTCACCAATGACTTCCTTCACCCTCCACTCCAAAACTCTGTTCATTTTCCCCAAATGGACGTTTTCTTTGGAGCG
>JAXIVH010000015.1:4866645-4869145 GCA_036785325.1 Urophycis tenuis
TGGGTTAAGGTTAGCCACATTAACATTGACGGTGTCTCGTCTTATTGCTTAACTGATAGTTCCCCCAGCTAGCCTCATGGGTTAAGGTTAGCCACATTAACATCGATAGTGTCTCGTTTTATTGCTTAACTGATAGCTCCCCCAGCTAGCCGTGTGTGTTAAGGTTAGCCACATTAACATCGACGGTTTCTCGTCTTATTGCTTAACTGTTTAACCTTTTTTTTTGCCACGTGACCCTCATAATGGCGTCCGCTGGTCGACTCCCAGCCTCTCGTTAGAGTCTCCGGGAATCACGGGAGGTTGCGACTGTTATCCCGAATGCCCCCGGAAAGTGTCCATGTCGAGGCTGGGCTAATGATTCCATAACGAACGCGGTAACAGCGGAAAACGATGTGAATGCACTTCGTTAGCCGCGAACTGTTGAGAACGGATGGGAAGAGTGGGTCGTGACTCACGGCTCGATTACTGGAAACACTGTGAGCACCACATTATCTGATAATAATAGGCCTAATATATTGAAGTCTACTCAAAGTTCAATCAAATTTAGAAGTATTCCATTTTTGGAATACCTGTGAATAATTTCCCTTGTGCAGTGTGACAAAATGTTGTAGCTCCTCAAAGCAACCTCTCATTAGCTGCATAGTGGTGGAGGACAAAGCTACATTATCTGTTGTTATTTACGTCTTAACGTTTATCACTGTGACCCGTTGGAACAGAGAGGCCACCACAGGCTCGGTGTGTCTCCATGGAGAGGAAGCTTGTGGCTAATGGCACTAGAATTGTCTCGAGCTCAGTGATAGATTTTTGGTCTTTTCTCTTTTTCTGGGTCAAATACCAAGCGATATTGTGAAATGGAATGGGTGGAGTTCCGGCATGGGGAGTTGTTGGGCCTGGGATGCTGCAGGCCTGTGTTGGGAGTGCCAAACGCTGGGGCCATCAGAGACGCTGGGCTCCACCGACCGGATCCCAGAGGGGAACATGCTGTGTTCTATCTGCATCACAGCACTGACTTTGGACTGAAACCGGGGGAATTCGAACACAGATAAATAAAAGCTGTTGCCGTAGAATAGTGACTCATAATTGATGTGTTCTGTATTCACTTCCACAATGCGGTGAATGCTTTCGTATTATTCTCCCTGGAGAATTATGTTTGAATTAGCCCTTCAAGACCATACGTACGGCCAGTTCTCTGAAAAAAAAAAGAAAAAAAAAATATATATACATGTATATATATATTTATATATATATATATATATATATATATGTATTTTTTTTCAAGCCTGTAATTTCCTATCATTGTGCATTGTGAATAGCTTCCATATAAACCACAGCACACAGGCTGGCCCAGGAAACTAATCACCTCATACTACTTCATGCTACCAATTTCCTCTTGATAATACGGGCTTTATGGAAAACCCGCGGACTGCAAAAGAAGTGTTTGATTAAAAGTGGAGTAGTGCTCTGGAGCACATTTCTGAATGATGCACATCTTATGACAGGCTCTTGTATTTATAGATGTCAAGCTGCCGGAGCTCAGTGCGAATGGTGGTCTCGTTTGCTGTCGAGCTACTAAAGGAGCTTCTCATGAACCTGCTTCATGGTTGCAGCATATGTACACTACCAACTGAACACACACACACACACGTCAGCATGAGGAATATTGTACTAAAAATGTCAGTTGGCTATTGTTGAGCCGTAGGTGCGTCTCTCATCAGGGGGGTACTTCAGCAGGGCTGTCTGGTGTCTCTCATGTGGGGGGGGGGGGGGGGGGGGGGGGGGGGGGCGGACACTGTTGGTTGAAGTGAATCCCCTCTCTGTAAGGCAACGTGAGCCCCTACGAGGGTGATGCGGAGGCTGCTGACCCCCGCCACAGATGGTGTGGCGAGGTACGGCAAGCAACTGGGGACAAAACGGAGACCACAAAGAGGGGGAAGATCAGGGGTTCTCATGGTTGTCATAGAGACCGCTCAACTAAAGGCTAGGTTGGTTGGTCTTGAGCCGGTCAGCAGAAACAGAAACAGAAGAACACACATCCGGCCGGTGTTCAGTGGTGTTCAGTGTCACCATTTGTTTCACCCTGAGGTGCTGTGACATTTAGCTGCGAGCAAGGCGGCGCTGGGGTTCTGGCGCTGGGGTTCTGACGCTGCGGTTCTGGCGGCAGGCCTGCACGCGGGTCAGCTGATCACACATGTCCCGTGTTGATCCACCGGCCCGGCGCCAGCCTAGCGGGACGGAGACAACCGCCCAAGGACGGCTTGTGATGGATGGAGTGTGCCGAGCAGTGGTCTCACTCTCTCTGGCTCTCTCTCTCTCTCCCTCTCTCTGGCTGGCTCTTTCTCTCTCTTTCTCTCTCTCTCTCTCTCTCTCTCTCTCTCTCTCTCTCTCTCTCTCTCTCTCTCTCCTCTCTGGCTCTATGTCTGTCTCTCGCTCACTGAGTCTTTGCCCACAGAGCTAGCCTGTGGTTAAGGTGTGTGTGTGTGTGTGTGTGTGTGTGTGTGTG
>JAXIVH010000015.1:4874145-4889145 GCA_036785325.1 Urophycis tenuis
ACTCATTTTGAAAAAAATCACTTCTTTGTTAATTTGTGCAAATGTTGTTTTGGCGACTTGTGTCCCTGTAATCCATGAGCCGACACATTTTCAGTCACTGATGACAGCGTTGACTGTCCACTGTGTTTCTCATCGTGGTCCTGTGTAAGCGTATCTGGGGTCCTACAACGCTGTGTTCTGTACCGCCACTATCAACCCTCACTATCACTTTGTGGGCACTTTTTATTAATGAATTGACAACCCCACATACAGTATATATCAGGGGTCACGTTAACTGAAAATTCTCCGTCATTGACCGTTTTTTTTAAACGGTGACGGAAAAAATCTGAGGGCCATCCGTCATTTTGACAGATTGCAATTCACACCCCTGACCACTTGGTGGCGATGAGCATATTAATTAGCTCTTGTAGAAAAACTGGTCGGTAGGTAGGTCTATATATATTTTTTTTTTTCAAAATTCTAAGTTAAAAAAAAAGTAAAATTTTGCTCATGGTGAATACGTCGGTATGAATTTAAACAAATTTGCATATTGTGACATCACTGACTGCGCTCCAACCCATAAAAGTTTCGTGGTCTCCTTCACATCAGTCGACACGGTCACTGTAAGACTCGAGGGGAGAAGGGAAGGTAAAGATATGGGCACAGTTTTTCCAGAACTTTGTGTCACGTTATAACGCCATCGAGATATTTCAATGCATTTTTTTAAATTTATTGCTACGGCACCTGAACCTGTATAACTTTTATACATTTTCTTTGCTGCAGCCGCAGCCATCATAACAGACAAGCACGAACCATTGGGGAAATTAAGCGAATATAAAAGAAAGAATCTAGCCTGAGTGTATGTAGGCAATTTATATTTGCGATACTTACTAAAATATAATAAATAGGGTCTTATTGTAGTTGCAATAGTTGTTTGAAGAGTAAAAAAAACCGGTCAGTCTAAAAGCAAGTTTACAACCGGCAAGTTGGTCAGACTAAAAGGGAAAAAAAAAGATATATTGGTCGGTCCGAAATCGACAGGGTCGGTCGGGTTATGGCAAACCAAAATATTTTTAAGGATGGCCTCACTGTCAGTCGTTTTTGTTACTGCGGGGAAAAAGTTACATATTCTTCTGCTTGATGTGTGTATCCACGGTGTGGATTATTTGTTCAGCTTGTTTGGACTGAATATTAATTAAAAATTAATTAAAAGTAAATGCTATTGAATATGTCATTATTATCATTTAGAAAATGAAAGTGACCGGTAAAAATAGATTATGGCGGGATTTTTATGACCCTGTCAGTCAAAATGACAGACAACGAAAAAGTCTAGCGCAACCTCTGGTATATATATTCTTTGAAAGTGGTTCCTCCTAGAGGGATACAGTGGCACGCATTAAAAATTGCCTTCAAGCCTATTGTGGCATTCTGCCGGGTGTCTGCGTCACTCAGCAGCTCTTGTTGATTAGAGTCGGAGTGTTTCCTTACAGCTCGTGGCTTTGCCATGCTGCCCACTCTAGTAGGGGGTATGTGTACAAGTTTCATGACCAAGGGTCAGGTGGGTCAAAGGTGATTGGGCTGATTTGGGTGTCCGGCGGCCATCTTCTTACATGGGTATTATGGGTTCATAGCAACATTTATTCATCGTGAGGAGGTCCATATGTGTACAAAGATTCATGACCGTACGGGAAAGGGATCAGAAGGTGTGCCTGTCCAAACTTGAAGCTTGACCCAGGTGCCTTTCAGTCAACCAAATGATGAAGGTGTAATTATTCTAACACCATGGAAGCTAGAATCCTCAGGTGTTTTTCACTCAATTCTAAATGCCGTAAAATCTATCCGGACAGAGGTCATTGAGAGAGATGCATTCACAGGACAAAGTTTCATTTCTGCATGTCCAAGGGGTCAGGAGATGTGCTCAAATTGGTATTTTCAGACCACTACTATAGTGCCACCATTCACCATTGTGAAAAGACTGGACCAACCACCAATCGACCAGAACAACCAGCCCTTAAAACCATTACATTAGGGGGCTTCACACTCTGCTTGGCCCCTTCAGAATAATTGAATTAGGAAACTGTGAACTATATAAAAAAAATGTAAATAAAGGTACAGTACAGTAAGAGTACCAGCAGGACACGAATTAGTCTCTCCTACTACCTGTGGATGCAGCGCGTGCATCCACAGGTAGTAATGCAACGACTCAGTAATAATTTCATCAGCGTATATTTGCCGGCGTGTGTTGGCATTAGAAAGACCTTACATGACTTATTCAGTCTTCGCTTCGTGACGTTGTTTAAGTTCCCAGGCTGGAACGGGTGATTTGATGGCTATGATGAGATGCTGAATGTCAGATCCTTATTGTGTTTGGCTTTGAACACAGCGACTGTATTAAAAGTGTGATAGATGTTTATTTGTTCTCGATAGTCTCTGGTCAGAGGGCTCCTTTTAAAGGCCATGTTTTTCACAGTCAGTTATTTGCGTCTGCCTTCTGCCTTCTGCGCGCACGGCGCCGTGGCGGCCGGGTGTTCACTGTCGCCAGCGCTCGGAGAGGGTGGTCTTCATCGGCGGGCCGGCGGCGAAGGACACCTGGAGACACGCGGCCTGCTCCGCGGCGTGGCGAAGGGGCCCGGCCAGTAATTGCTTTTTAGCATGGCGGCGATGTGAAGCTGCAAGCGAATGTAAATACAATCAAATGAGATTGTGATGGTGGCCTGAGAGGCGAGTGGGGGGGGGGGGGGGGGGGGGGGGGAGGGGGGGTGTAAAGTAATAAGAAGAAATGATATCGCTGGGGAGAACAAAGTGCAGTGATTACATTTATTTCCACTGGCCTATTACAGGGGCACTGGAGAGGAAAACCAGAGCTCAGCGTTGTGTTTCTGCTGCAGGGCCGCGCTCCTCTCAGAGTCCACAGTCCAGAGGCCCCCTCTTTTACTTTACGCATCAGAAAAACAGCCGCCGCACCGCGCCCCCCCCCCCCCCCCCCCCCCCGAGGATTCTGGGATGATTTGAGCTGAATTCATTTACAAAGGGGAGCGGGGTGGAGCGGGGTGGGGAGGGGGGGGTTTACACCCTTCTGAATCTCAGCTCCGCGCTCGTAATATCTGGTGACGCGGGGATGGATGTCGGCAGCATTACAGCAAACCGCTGCTCCGCGGCCGGTGGGATGGATGCTCGTCGGGCCGTTCTGAAGCGGCGCCGTCGGCGGGCCAATGGACCCGCGTCCCCCGACAGCCTCTCTCTCTCCGGGGACAAAGCAGCGGGCCGGGGGTCTCCGTCATCCGCGGCGCCCGCCACCTGCGCGATTGGTCTGTCTGCGGGCGCCGGCGCCAGAGTTATGAGTGCGGACTAACGTCAAATGTAATCTTGCAGTCGCACGCGCTCCACATAATGACTTCGTCCCGGGGAGGGCATGGGGGGGGGACTGACTGACTTCGTGTGCGCGATGTCTAATTTTCACAGGCCGAGCTGTCGCCGCATAATAGGCCCTCGCATACCCCCCCACCTGTGAGTCCTGGGAGCTGTAGTCCAGGGTGTATGTTCTATATGTTTGTATTGTAAGGTATTGAGTTGTCGGCTCGCCTGCTTTCAGGGCCGCCCCGCAGGATCGCTGCACGCCCGCGGCTGAGCCAAGAGAATGGCAACAATTGGCAAATATGATGGATACCCCTCCATTATCCAGACCTGCTGCTGCTCGCCTCCCTCTCCCCTTCCATCCCTCTCCCTCCTCCTCTCTCCCCTCACTCCATCTCCATACCTCTCTCCCTCGTTGCCTCCCCCTTCCTCCCCCTCCCTCCCCCTCCCTCCCCCCACCTCCCACCGGTGGGACTCAGCTGGTTGGAGGTGTATTAATTGACTGCAGATAATTCCTAATAACACAGGGAGGCTGCCAAGCCCGCGTGGCTGAGACACGGAGGGGCTTGCGTCGTGTACGACGGGAGGCGTAGCCATGCCAACCCTTTTCATGCACACAAAGCCCATTATTAACTAAAGACTGCAAGCCTACAGCTTTTAGCACTGTAGCTGCACATTCCGCCTGTGTGTTGGCGGCAGGGTTCTGCAGAACAGTAGCGCACACACACAGAACGTATGGGGCCCTATATGCGCGGTCAGGCGTCGGGGGCACGCCTCTGTCCCATAGGCATTTTTGGAATGCAGAATACTTGCTTTGCAAGGGGGTTGCTATTTGCGACGGCTGTTTTTTGCCGTAGCTTTCCTCGCTTAGTCCCCAGGTGTCGTCCATAAAAGTCAGGGAACACGTGAAGGGATTCAGCCGGTTGTGTCAGAGGATTATTTGGGCCGTTTTTCGAGCCGAACCCCGACTGACGGCAGGCATTACCGTCATTTCCTCATCATCCTGTCATCATTTGAACCCCTAGTAACTACCTATCCCCAAGGCCCTTCACTCAGTGGGTGCGCGTGTTGGAAGGTGTTGAGTCAGCCGGTTTGATTTTCACACAGGTGAACTAACCTCGCCATCCACGCCCAGCCTCTCCCCCCCCCCCCCCCGTCACAGCCGTAACAGCAGAGACTGCTACGGGTTCTCGTTTTTATTCCCGCTCACCTGCCAGACAGTCAGACAGTTAGCTGCCAGCGCAGCCCTGCTTCACGCCGCCACCTCGCCCCCGTCTCACCGAGGGCTCAGAGAGAGAGAGAGAGAGAGAGAGAGAGAGAGAGAGAGATGAGTGACTGACACCTGCCACTAACTCACCTGTGTTCAGATCGGGCGCCCAGAGCCATGCCTCCTCACCCATCCCATCTCCCGCAGATCCCCCCCAGCCACCAGCACCTCTGCCACGCCGCCGCTCGCGTCGTGTCGTGCTGCTGGCCCCGCCCACCCACCCATCTGACGTCTGTCAACGCAAAACCAGCAAGGCGCGGACCCCCCTGACACGTTAAACCCTCCCTGGGAGTGCCACAGAGCCCGACTCGCTGCCGACAGCAATATTGTTACGTGCACTCGGCTTTTCACAAGACACCACCACCCCCACGACAACATAATCTTGACGGCTTGTTTTTATTGTTTTGCCACCAAAGTTTTCATCTCTCCCGCCTCACGGCGCGAGATGAACAAGTGAAGCCCTGTGTTCGGTGGGCCGGGAGCCAGGACGGCAAAGAGCTTTTCATTAGTCTAATATTACTCCTGTGCATTGGAAGCTTTAGTGGACCCCCAGCTCCCTCCACCACAGACACAAATAGGAAGAGATGGAGAGAGGGAGAGACAGAGAGATGGATGGACTGAAAGAGAGAGACAAAGAAAAGAGGGCAAACTTTTACATTTTACATGTCCCAGCTGCTCAGATAAGTAGCCCAGACACAGCCATCCATTGGCTGTGGACACATTCGGCACAATAAGCAAGAGATTGTGCTGCAGTAACTAACACCTGCTCAACACCTAACACACTCGCTCATCTTATTTACGTTGCCTCACAGCTCCGACAACCTCCGGAGTATCAATCCAATGGGTTTGGGGATCAATCAGTCCGACAGCCTCCGTGCAGCTCTCTGTAATGGCCTGCTGCTGTGCCAAGTCATTCACACTGCTCTGCTCGGTTCTGCTGAACCCGCCTTCAGTCAAAGCAGCTGGCCTTTAACTAGTCACTGAAAAGGCCTTCTCTGATGCTGTTCACCCCCCCCCCCCCCACAAATAACCTGTTAGCTCTTGTTGTTTAGCCTTTTTCCACTCACCCCTTGTCGTGGTGTGGCTTTAAATGATTTTAGTTTTTCCTAACTCCTAAACCCAGAGCGCCCAGCAGCACTGGTTGTGCTATAGGCTGTGTTACTACTCAGCTTCTCTTAGTTTAATGAATTTCTCCATCTGACTTTGATGAAGTGCAGGCAATGCAATTATTGTTAATTGCAATTGCAAAATGCTTCGGAAGACGATCCTTCGTTTGATCGCAGGGAGAGATGAACTATGAAATAAGAACAACGCCACAGCTGTGTGGATATAATTCACCTTCCGGAAACAATGAAAGCCTCTTTTATTGTCCAGGCGAACACAGAATAACAGGATGTGAGCCGGCGCATTAGCTCCTGAGTGGGTTTTGCTGCCTGCTCGCTCGCATATTTAACCTCCATCATCGCTTTGTACACCATAACTCGTTACTCTGCTGATTGTTACCAGCTAATTGATTCAAGGTGCGTTCTCTCACAGGCATAGTGTACAGGCACGGTACCTATACACAGTATGTACACACAGTATGGCGCAGTATGTAGCCTACAATATTTATAAATCCACATGCCTGTATTGTTATGTGGGTGACTCACTGAGTATTCAGACCCCGATGCATTGGGGCCTGACGATCGCAGCCTCTTGGGTGGGAGCCCTGCTGGAGGTGTTAGCAGACTCGCAGCCTCGGAGACATGAGACTGGAGCTGCTGTTCCCGGCTGTCAGCAGCTTGTGACCGTCTGCGGTGACAACCGCCATGTTTGACCAGAGCTCGGCCGCCCCCCCCCCCCCCCCCCCCCCGCCTCACTCCTCAGTGATCCTGGGTAGGGATGTCCGATAATATCGGCCAACCGATAATATTGGCCGATATTAGCCTATTTTTGTAATATCGGTTCATATCGTTATCGGTTTTACCACCGATAATGTGCTTGTGCATAAATATGGCACTTTTCCATAAGTTGAAATAGTGTCCTTATTTTTTATAGACAGTGTTAATTTGAGAAATGCAATCTAGTGAGGCATCACAATAAAAGTAGATGATGTGTTAATTCCACAACAAGAGATATGGGACCTAAAATTAGTCTGGGCGAAAATAAAAACACCTGTATATATCGGTATACCATATCGGTTGATATCGGGATCGGAAATTAAGAATTTGGACAATATCGGCTATCGGATATCGGCAAATAGTCAATATCGGACATCCCTAATCCTGTTGTTTTTTTTTTTTTTTTCGTCTCACCGTCGCCACAGATTCGTACACGGTCACCACACAGTCAAGTTGAACCACAAGGTTAAGCACAAGTTTAACTGCAAGCCGACTGCAAATTTCCTCTATTTGCTCACACTCTCTGCAAAGATCACCGCTGACCTGCGCTGCAGAACCCTCCTGTATGGTTGAGGGTATTGACGGATCTATAGAACAAGTAATGATGACAACAAGATTAATGGAATTAAGATACAACATGGAGCCTTGGCTAGGAACAGAAATGCTGAACATCAGTTTGCTCCATAGGAAGTAGTTGAGTGTCGACAGAGGCTGGAGGAACAGGAGATCCAGAGCAGGGCTTACTCTCTCTCTCTCCCTCTCTCTCTCTCTCTCTCTCTCTCTCCCTCGCCTTCTCGCTCTGTCTCTCTTTCTCTCTTGCTCATTCTTTCTTTTTCGCTCATTCTCCCTCGCTCGCTCTCTCTCTCGCTCTTCAATGAAGGCATCAAGCTCCTCATCCTCTGCACCACACATCCCAGCCAGCAGAGTCACTCCCAGTCCCTAGTCTCCGTTCTGGCTCCCATTGTCTCTCCGTTTCAATGCGAGCCGATGTGGAAAATGACAGGTGGAGACAGGTGCAAATTATGTCCACTTAACCATATTATAGTGGTAGTAAAGTGGGGGTGAGTTTGCTCTGCTCACCTGTCGCTTTTAATGGCTGAAAGCCTGCTGCATTTCCATATTTGGAAATGGGAGTGTTGCGCTTGGCTCTGAGCTTGGGGTGGGGGGGGCGTCGGTCTGGTTCAGATAGGCACCACCCTCCTCGCTAAGTACTGGGTTGAGTGTGTTTGATGAGAGGGTGAGGGGGGGAGTTACTTCGAATATCCATCTGTGTCTTTTGAAAAGGACACAGCACACGCACTGTGTTCCAAGATTGTTGATCGTGTTCCCCCATCTTCGTCCCCCTCCTTCGTCCCCCTCAGAGGCAGCGTTCCACCGAACCACCATGTGAGACATTTCATACCATAAGCGGTGTCACCGATTGCCGTCGGCCCGGTTATAATGAATGATAACGTAGCAGTTGACCTTCTCGTGCTTCATATGTCCATTGAATTGATTTGTTAATATTTATATTTGCTGGCCCTGGAAAAACCCGACGCCAAATCCGCTGCTGTGTTGTGAACGTGGGGCCCATATTGTGCTGCCATTATCCTGGAAATGAATGCGTTTCAGGAGAAATGACTATGAGATCGAGAACATCCTAAATGGTGACGATGAAGGACACGACGCATTTATATGAATTCAACACAACGAAAGAAATATAGTTGTTATTTTTTTCATGCCGCAAAAAACGTGTAGGGATTGGTTGAAAATCAACACCATGGCGACAAACATTTGGGTTCGTATGTACGTCCGTTTTTATTTAAATTTTTTTGGTTTTCGTTCCACCACAAATAAAATGTTATATGAATTCAACACAACACGCCTTCCAAACACAGCAACTCCGAGAACACAGCACAACCTTGAACCAGCCGCGCACCCCCCCCCACACACCCTCCACCCTGTCCCCTCACCACCACCACCACCACCACCACCACCACCACCCCACTCTTTAGACTCACTGCTGCAGTCCTTGGCAATGTTCTCGACCTTGAGAGCGGCGTCTCCTCCACTCCGACCTGCGTTCCCGCGGCGACCGTCGCCAGACTTAAAGCCCCGCCCGCTTGCACACGGCCCTGCAGGATCCTCCACCACCACCACCACCACCATCACCACCAGCAGCCCTTTCTCCCTCACTTATCTCCACCCTCTCTCTGCAGAGCGCCATGGTGTCCGGGCGTGGCGGGCAGCAGGCGATGGCGCCCCCGCTACGCCGCGGGGACCCGCCCGCGTGGCCGGACATCGCCCGTCACTCAGGGTGACCGGCGACGGCCGCCTGGTCCTAATGGCCTCTCAGTGGCTCACTGGAATCAGTGCTGAAGAATCGCTGTGTGTGTGTGTGTGTGTCTGTATGTGTGTGTGTGTGTGTGTGTGTGCGTGTGTGAGTGTGTGTGTATGAGTGTGTGCGTGAGTGTGTGTGCGTGTGTGCGTGTGTCTGTGTGTGTGAAAGGTGTAGGTGATAGGTAAGGTAAGGAATGAACAGCAATGAAATGGCGCAGAGGGCAGGCACCGCGCAGTGTTAATCGCACCGTGGTGGAGGTGGTGTGCTTCCTGTGCTCGAGCTGCGCTCCTTTAAATGAGCTCCCAGGCCCTGGTGTGGCCCCCCGGGGGGTGCCTCCTACGTGGTCATTGTGGCACACAATAAAAACCAGCCTCCATTGTCTTCTAAGCAGCGGCGCGTTGGCCGGAGTGACCTCGCAGTGTCACTTTATTTCTTAATGAAGCAGGGCGTGGTCTGCACTTCAGGGGCTTTAAGGTGACGCTGCCACGCTGCGACACAGGATTAACATGAAGAGAATCCAGGGTGCCATACATGAGACGGTTAATTAGCACACTGATGACGGAGTCTCTTGTGTGCATGAATGGATGTCGTTGCGGTGTGAAGACATTACGTGGGCGGAGTAGGACCTGATGTTGTCTTACCCCTCCCTCCCCCCCCTCCCCGGCCCCCCACTCCCGGGGCCTGGGGTCTGAGCACTGACTCAGGACCAGCGTGGAGTTGCGTGCCCATCTTTCCGTCCCACTCTTGTCCTTCAGCGCTGTCCATCCGCAGCGCCAAGCGACGCGGGTTGCGTCGGGGTTGTAGCAATTAGCCTCCAAAGCAGCCGGATTAGAGGAACTTTTAGTTAAAAGGACGGAAAAGATGTGTTTTCAAATGCGTTACACTGATTATTTCTAAGCACACTAAGTCCCACCATTTCTAACCTAGACAGATTAAAGCACCGAGAGTATGAAGGAAGCTGAAATTAACCCTTTGGGCTTAATTAGCATTTCCTAGATTAGCATAATGCTTTCCGCTGGGGTGTCACATCCGCTGCTGCTCTCTGTAAATGAAACATCAAAGCTGAATTGGCTCTGAGACATCCCCAGTCTCCCAATTTAGCAAGGAGGATGCGGGGCCCATCGGACCCCCGCTGGAGAGCCGCGTGGGGTGGGGTGGGGGTAGAGAGAGCGCAGACGGTCCTGCGCTGGGAGATTACGGCACTAATCTGCGCCACAACATCTGGCGCGCCGGCCTGTGAAGATACCTTTCTGCATACGCAGGCGGAGATACCTTCATTCACACGCAGTAGCAGCCAGAGTAACGTGCGGGGAGAAAGGGATCGCATTAGAAATAGATGCATGAAAGGGGAAATAGGGTGTAACTTTTCCTGCTCTGTTACTGAACTATTCGGCATTCGGTAAACTCATGAGACCTTACACCTGCTCAAATTAGGCCCCATGCTTTACAAGATATGTATCATACTTATGATGTACCCAGGATGACAAAGTGAGACTCAATGCTCTGCCATTGTACCTTAATGGGTATTTATTTACATGAGGATGGATCTTCAGTGCTTTAAAACGCCATCAGCACTCACACCAACACTGGAAGCTCCTGTTGGTTTTTTTTAGCACCAATGCAGAGAACTTGCTGATGTCAGTCCTATTCCACCTGTAATGGCCACTTGTAATGACATTTAATTTAATCAGAGTTGGCAAGCCATTTGTTACCAAGCTCCACAGAGTGCCCATCGCTTATTACAAGGCCACAATACGAACTAAATGGCGTTTTATTATCTTGCAGGGTATAGACAGCTGAGCTCGATGCCGGGAAAAGACGACTCGGGGCAGTTGCTATTATATTGATGTAAGCAAGTTGGACTCATCCTCCGGGCAGATAGTTGACTCAAGCAGTTTTAAAATAAAGTTTCACGGCATTACTGGGAACTTAGCTTAGCAGCAGCAGATGCTCCTAGTGGCAGCGCTGGAGACACGGGGTGCGGGTCTGGAGCTGTGGTCCCGTGGTGCCCTGGCTGCTCTGTATGGCCCACGGCCCCCAGGGGTCCACACAGCCACCACTTGAACTATTATTAGTATTATTGTTATTATTATATTCCTCGGGCCGCAGTGTTCTGCTTTTCGTTCTTTTTTTGGAGAATCACCTGTGACCAGGGGGGGCCTTTTGATTTGATCCCTCATCCTTCCCCGGCCTCGGAGCGGCGATGACATTGATGTTGATATAGCAGGGTGGTCTTCCTCCGGTGTTGAGGGTGCGGGGACACAGCGGGTCCCTCTGAAGGTCAGATTCCTGCTCCTCCAACCCAAGGCTGTTGATGAAAGATTCAGCCCTTGTGATGGTCTCTCTTACGGTCTCCATAAGTCAGATGTGGTTGAGTTGAGGGCTCCTCAGGCCCCCCCCCCCCCCCCCCCCCCCGAATATAAGAGCATTACAAGTCCAGCAATCCGCTGTTAAGCTACAACTCATGGCGACAACAGTCACCCAAAGCAAAGGGTTCTTTAGCTTCAGAACACGCACATTACTGAGCCGGTGTGTGGAACTGCCGTCTCGCTGAGGAATGCCCAGCGGTGGACTGGGAGCCGAGCCAAACATTTTAAACACTAGATTATCACCACCCCGCCAGTGTTGCTACAGCGATATTCTTAGTGTGATACAAACCCAAATCTTTTTTTTTTCTCCGCTCGGAGGTTCACTGCAGTGGCCAGGCGGTGGCCACTGCCACCTGGAAGACGAGCCCGGCCGCGGTCAAAACATCCATCAGTATTCTCATCAGCTCCACCCTAATGTGAGCTCAGGTGGTGGTCTCCGGAACAGGATTAGCATTTTTTTTTTACATGGGGGATGGTGGGGGGGGGGGGGGGGGGGGGGGGGTAAAAAAAAAAAAGTGTATGTGCCAAATTTGAGGCGCATGATGGATGTCACATGCCTTATTTGACGAGGTAATTGAAAGCCGTGTTGTGTCCCCTGCTAGATTAAGTGCTTCAAATGACTGGTTACTGTCAATGAGCAGGACAAATGCACCGCGATCACTTAACTGGAAAATCAGTCTTCAGAGTGGGAGAATGAAAATTGTTCCATCTTAAGAAGGCCCTCCGCATAATTCTGTCATGTGCTCCATTTGGTTAATTTGATCCATCCTTAATGAAAGCATTATGCTGCTGACAGCAGATGAATGCGGGAACATTCTGCAGTGAACATTCTGTATTTTAATTGGAAGTAAATGGTCATTTTCACCAATTACCACAACCAGTTTAGATAATGCTGACTGCAGATCAGGTTGGGCCTCGGTGGATGAGAACAAATAAAATATAGATAACTACGCCTGTCCCAAGGTAGACATAAATTATAACGGGAAATAATAGTCAAGCTGTGCTATATTTTACTCTGCAGGAGCTGCTGATGCGCTCTCTCTCTCTCTCTCTCTCTCTCTCTCTCTCTCTCTCTCTCTCTCTCTCTCTCTCTCACTTCCTTTTTCCTTGACTGGTTCTGAAGTCAATGTAGTATATGGCCCAGAAGAGTGTAAGGTATGAAGCTCCCCTGGCTGAACGTATGGAGCTCCACAGAGCCGAGGGAGCTCTAGTGGTTCCAATGGGAGCGTGGCGTGGAACGCCACAACAGCCGTCAGTGGAGCGCCGGCAGAATCCATGACGTGAACAGCCAGATCAATCAGCCAGGGAGCTTGACGTGATGTCTGCATCCCAAAGGCTCAGCGTGATGAATGGTTTAACCTCCTGTTTCCACTTACCCCAAACATGTTGGGAAACACCTATCCATCTGTCCATCCATCCATCTGTCCATCTATGTGCATCATGTGCATCATAGTTTTGCAACATAGTATTATTTCCAAAGTCCAAAGTTATTTCCCATATTTCCCGAGTTCCTGAACAATTTTTTTCTCCATGTATTCCTTAAGATGGTGGGTGTGGATCTATCTATTTACACTGTCTCACTGCATGATAGGCAGTGACATTCAGTAACGGCCGTGGGCAGAATGTCGGTGGGAAACTATTTCGGCATGTCTCTGAATAAGTTATGTCGTTTTCATAATCTCAACATAAAGTCAATCAAGTTGAATTGTGGAATAAGCACTAGGTCTTCTGCACAGATATGAGGATATCTGTTATTAATGATTATTAATGACTCACTAATCAAACCATGGCCCCGGGCCTCGTCCTCCCCAGCATACTTTAATGATGACGAGGAACCGTGTGGATGTGCTCCCATTATAAAATGGTCTCGCCATTTTGATTACCATGAATTTGGTTCCAATGTGCTTGGCCTCTTCTTCAAGCGGTCTGCAGGTGGGGCAGCACCTCAAGCACTTTGAATACTGACAGAATATCCAAATACCTGTTGGCCAAATAGTCCAATGTCCATGGCCAGGATGCTGGCTTTTTTTTTTTGCATGGAGTTACCCCCCTGAATGATAAAAACACTAATTATAGCAATAAACAATAAGCTGTCACTTAAAGTGAAGGGATATTTGTCCTTTTACTGCTGATAAAGATGAGTCAGATGAAGCATGGCTTTTAATTCTCCCGCACATTGTTTCATTTATAACCAACAGCCTGAGAAAATGAGTGACAAAGTCCTCTGTCCGGGAAGCAGTTCATTGCTTTCGGGTATTTATAAGTTCTCATTGAGCTCGGCAAGGCTGTTCTAATGACTTTTTGCAAGAATTGCCTCACACCATAACCATTAACATTGAAATATACCCCGTATCCATCCGATGTGGAGTGCTTATCAGTGGCTGGGGCTCGCCGAGCTCCTCCTTATGCCGCGTTGCTCTGCAGCAAACAACTGTTCCCTGTAATGGGCCCTTACACACGGGCTAATGGGGAGCCCGCGTGGCATCCCTGTCCTCCCTCCCGGCTCCCTCACCCACAACTAATTGTCAGGAGTCCCTAACGAGCACCTAAATGAGGAAAATAGAAAACCAGACAAGGCAGCGAGGGGGTTGACGTCGCAAAGCAGGGGTCCTAGACAAAGTGATGTCCTGCATTACGGGAAAATTTTACCGGAATCGTTTGGACCGTCTGCTAAAGGCCCCCGGGCATCTCGCGAATAGGAATTCGGTCTGGCCGCGTGATTCAATGACAGCGGCCCCCAATCTCTGCACCGTGTATCTATCATAGGACGGCAGCCTTTCCACGTGTTCCAGCAGAGCCATTGCCTATCTATTAAGCATTGAACCCTGACACATTGCTGCATTCAGTGTGCGTGTCTGGTCAGCCTCGATCCCTAAAGAAATAGCAGCCATTTGTATTTGTTTGTGGTCCCTCTCCCATTTTCTGAGACACTGAACCAGAACAGAACCAATATGGGCTCTTGGCAGCCTGTGCCGAATGTTGTCTTTGACTTGAGTCTAATACAAATATGGCGTTATCAGCAGGCCTCTGTTTATTTCTGTTCTTAACAGCGGGGCCCACGGAATGTTGCTTTTTACACCTCATATTGTACGTCAGATGTCTGAGCGTGGCGAACGCTGCTAACGTAGCATAGCGTGAGCAGCATTGGTTACACCTCCCATGTCGAGGCAATCGACGAAGTGGGCGAGACACTTTGATTGAAAATGCTAATGACACGTTTGAATCGCACACAATTTTGATCGCCGCATGCAGAGGCGGAGTCCTCAAGGTTGGTGGCGTCAACTCGTAAGCAATACGATAAGCTACATTAGCTTATTTTACTTTTGAGCAATGGCACATTACCCCGGTGCCCGGGGCTCTCGCCGGCATCGTGGCAATCTCGCAAAAGAACAAACCAACTTTCCGCTGTCATATCGCCCTAATTAGCGCCATTAATTACTTCTGAAACAATGCGCAGAATGCTGTGCCGAAATACCGAAAAAAGGCAGGCAAACAAGACCATTCCTCCTTGTGCACTTGGGTGTGGCGATTAGCATATGATAATTAGTTATGGACAACTGGCGTCCTGGAAGGTTTCATTAAAGATATCACACTGGGACCTCATTACCAGGGTAATATATGGGGGATGTTTATCCCGTGCTTACTCCCGCTGATGGGGCCTCATTTAAAATGGAGCAGGTGGGTCACGGCCCGTGTCCTTAGAGTGCTTGTATGACAGGGTGTGGCAAATATTTGATTTACCTGGGATTTTGTCAAGATGGAGAAATGCTAATTCCCCGTGACCTTCAAGAGGATAAATACTTGGCGTCTCATTTGCTCTTCCCACCGTCA
>JAXIVH010000015.1:4894145-4913462 GCA_036785325.1 Urophycis tenuis
CAGATTTTTACAGTGTCTCAGTGCAGCGGGACGTCGTTGCATCGTTAGAATGTTCCCTGACAGTTCTGCGCGCGTCCCGTCCCTTTAAGGGTCTACTTTCCTCTGCGTTTGTGAACTGGGCGGTGGATTCTGATGGTTAGGATGTGATGGTGGGTGTGACGGTGGATGTGACGGCGGATGTAACGGTGGATGAGAGGAGAGGGGGGGCCTCTGGTGGGGGGGGGGGGGGGGCGCCCTATTGATCTGTGGAAACGCCCGCACTGCCATCGCTTCCTGATAGGCGATCAACAACGGATCCTTTTGTTTCCCTAAAAATGACCACGGGATTGGCTTTCTGAGCCCGTCCGGGCTGTGAATGCTCTCTTCAGGAAGATGGGGGTGGTGGAAGCGCTGAAGTATGTGGACAGGACAAAAGAGACTGCACTACAGAGGGAAAAAAAATGATTTAAACACGCACTGTTGCACATATTGAGCGGCATCACCGGAGCTTTAGGCTATGTGCAGTCATTTCGACGGTTTCTGAAAGGAAGAAGCGCATGTATTCACAGGGGGTACGCGAGGCCCGCGTAGGACTGGGATCACAGACAGAGGGCGGCGTGTTCGGATCCCGCCGCAGTCGGCCAGCCACGGGCCACTCGCTTGTTCCGTTTAATTGAAATTGATGTCAAACGCATCGTCTCGGGCCGGCGAAAGCACTTAAGATACCCTTGACATGAAAGGCGATGCTCGCAGCCGTATTTATGGGAGCCCGCCGGCAGAACGGTCCTTCACCGACGAGACTGCCCCGCAGACTACTGTAGTCTTTCCTGACAGAAGTCATTCGGCAGGTTAGTGGCACACACACACACAACACGTGTGTCCCTCATTCCTCTCGCCTCACGCCGTGAGGAATGAGACGGCGACCATGTTTTGACGCTCATCTGTGAGGCGCTGTCATCGGCGCTGAATTAATACCTCCTCTGTTGCCATTTCACTCGACGCACCTCCGCCTGGATGTTGGCTCTCTGGTGCGACTCCACACCTTTCATCACAATGGAGGGAGGGGGCCCCCCCGGACCCCCAGACCCTCCCCCCCCCCCCCCCCCCCTCCCCCGGCTCACCTCTGGGTGAAGCCGGTGCTCGATTGGACGCGCCGCGTGATGCGTCACACGGCACGATATCAGCCAGGAATCAAACCCTGACTGACTGACTGACTGACTGGCACTGTCACGGGAGAAGGCGGGGCTTAATAGTGAGACACCCGGGGGTGCTGTGCTGCGGCTACGACGGGCCCATCACCCACTTAGAGGTTTGGTTATTTTTCTACTGAGACCACAGCAGCCGTCCCTCTTGTTACTCTTCCCCTGGATCCCCGGACAGTCATTTAGATGATGTAAGTAAAATCCACTGTCTCCGCAGCCCACCCCCGAATCTTGCTGTGTGTGTGTGTGTGTGTGTGTGGGGGGGGGGGAGCATGAGAGCAACACGCCGACTTGTTCTGTGCTGTCATTGCAGGCGACAGAGGGGTATTTTTCGGAGACACGCAGAGGCAATTGGGCTCGATTTGCGTAAGGTGTTGCCAAGAAGGCGACGACAAAAGCTGCGGCTCCGTTCAAAACACTTTCACGATTAAGTGCTCCCCATTTTCCACGCCATCTTTACTCCTGCTAGTTTCGGGGGGAAAAATCAAACATACAAAAACATTGAAATGCAGAGAGAAACTCTGGGTTGCCTCTGTGTGTCTCTTGCGCTTCCCCACACAGTCTTCACAAGCACAATTTCATTCTTGCAGACAAGTCCCCGTGCTAAGTGATGTTTCAGCGCCAGAATGTTCCGTCGAAATACGTTTGTAAAAACAAATCGAGCAGATCGCAAAGAAAAAAGGCGACGACGACTGAGTTCTCGTCTGTTCCTCCTTTTCAAAGCGTGAAGTTTGTCCGAGGTGTGAGAGAGAGCCAGAGAGAGAGAGAGAGAGAGAGAGAGTGAGCGGCAAAGAGTGAGATGACGCACCGCGGGAGACTAAATATCCGCCTGAAGACCAGTGGGGGTGGATCTCACACACGCACACTCCTCCGTGGCCCATTCATCTCAAAAGCTCTTGGCAAAACACCTCCTTTCTTTCGAAATATGCATTGACTCTCTTACATATGCACATAATTAATCCTTTCTTCCCTGCGATGAGACCAATTGCCTGAGGTGGCTCCCCGACATTTTTTATATTAATCCCACAATCCCAAACATTCTCCTTTTGCACGCCTGTCACCGCCGCGTTCCTCCATTCAGGCGCGTAGACGCGGGGTCACGCTCGGATATTTCGGTGGTTATTGCTAATGCTTGTGATGTTCCTCTTAAAGCGGTCGGGAGATATTTGTGTATTTTCACCCCTTTGCAGGTTATAACAGGTAATCTCCGTCTCAGACAAAATATTAGCGTATCACTTTCTGCTGTAAGTGCTGATCCGGGATCCTTTCTGCCTTTTAAGCCATTATGTACCGGGCCCCCAGCAGTCAGCACTTAAAAGTTTGAAGGGTGTATGATTCAAGAGGACCCAAACACTGCAATTAAGCCCCAAGGCACGGAATCATCTCTGATTAAATGCTCCTTATTGCAATCGCTCTTTCTGATTGGCCAAATGGCAAAATGAAATGCGATGGTAGCCAAGTCCGCTAGAGAACGCCTTGTAGCCGTTGGGTTTGGTCGATATATCTGGTTTTGATTTCACTGCATTGCTTGTTATTGCATTGATTATCTTCATAATCAGCCAACACCTTGTCATTAGCATCATGAATAGTATTGTTTACTGTAGTGCTTTGTGAACCTTTGATTCCATGAATAAAACACAAAACTATGAGCTAACAATGAGCTAATTGATGGCAGCCCATAACGCACTGTTCCAACAGAGGACTATTGCTGATATTGTGTCAATTCACTCACTCGGTGAACATGTGTGGGGGTTCCATTCCCACCCATGCATCCAGTGAATGTCACATACTCAATAAGGTTTTGGGCCGTGTTTCACCAGCGCCTTTGTTTGTTGACGTGGGTATCCACAGACGGCGAGGGAGATAGCGCTAGTTGAGGGATGAGATGGAGAGTGAAGGAACGTGGCGTACAAAATGACTCTGAGCAGCCATGCGGTGTTATAGCTGCCTGCTGTTGGGGCCACAGGCAGAGACCTTCACCACTGCCAGCACCCATTCTGCTGACACCGCTGCTCTGTTCCCATGTTATAGACTCTGTGCCCTCAATCTCTCCCTCCATCAGGAACCTCAGAGGAAACCTGCTCACTTATGCTCTTTTCCTGGACTAGCCTACAGCAAGATAAGGGTAGAAAATCATTCAGCTAAACTCCTCGTGGCCGTAGTTGTTTGTCCATTCAAGGGAAAGGACAAGGGGCTACTGGGAGTAAAAGAGAGTTAGGTGTGATCTCGAGTTTATTTCCGCTTCATCAATTTAAACGTTGCTCGGAGCTGTTTGGTAAAATCAAATTCAATGTTATGCCCGGGAAGAACATGTCCATCATTTTGCACTGAACAATATCTCCGCGCTGGGCCTGACGGCCTGGCTGCGTGACGGCCAGACGAGGCTGTGTCTGTTCAGCTGAGATGTTCCACCTTGACGGCGTTGCCCGGCGCTCGTTGGCCACGGTCAAGAACGTTCTCGGAGCCCTTCAAACTCAAGTGGGTGTGTTTCCCCCCCCCCCCCCCCCCACTGAGGAGGTCAGGGTAAGGGTTAGCCCAGCCCCAGCCCCGAGCTCCACCCAGCAGGCTTAATATATCCGCCCCTGTGATGGATCAAGTGCACTGATCAGCACACCTGCTTCACGCGGCCAGGCGGAAGAGAGGAGCAGAAAAAAAGGAGAGGTGGAAGCCGCAGCTCATGCATCAAGATGTCAGCGGCCAGGCCCGTCCAGGGGCCCTCGGGAGCATGGTTCCACCATTAGGTCGCGACCAGAAACCCACCTGAAATCCCATTCCTGTGTTGGCCCCCAGCCAAACATGCTGCTCATAAAACCAACTTTCTATGTCCATGATTCCAGAGACTTAGCGTGAGCTATGGCCAGGGCCTCCAACCACAATGTCTTTGTGCAAATTGTTCACTCCGCCTTCCCTCCCCGCCCCCCAGCTGGCTGTATTCCCACCCAAGCCCCCCCCCCCCCCCTGGTGTGGACGTAATAACATTTTTAGTGGCTGCCCTCGCCACCCAAAGTAGTTACCAGGCTTTGCTTTTATAGGCAGAGGCCAGAAAATAAATAAAAACAGAATAAGAGGAGGAATGGAAACACAGGGAACCTGGGGCCACACTCATCATCCTGGGCAGTGTTTGAAGCTTTCTCCCAAAATTATTTCTACAACCTCCTGCTGTCAGCTTGCTCACAGGACATTCCATCAAAGACATGCAAATCATCCCATCCGCCCCCACCGCACCCACTCAGCTCCACCCTCAGCACCTCCACCCCAGCCTCCACCTGCCTCCCCGACAGCACCCACCCAGCTCCACCCTTGGCATCCACACCCAGCTCCACCCTCCCATCCAGGAGCTACCCACCCAGCTCCACCTGCAGCACCCCACCCAGCTCCACCCTCAGCACCCCAACCCAGCTCCACCAGCAGCACCCACACCCAGCTCCACCCTCAGCACCCCAACCCAGCTCCACCCTCAGCACCCCCACCCAGCTCCACCCTCAGCACCCCCACCCAGCTCCACCCTCAGCACCCCAACCCAGCTCCACCCGCAGCACCCCCACCCAGCTCCACCTGGAGCTCCACCCACCCATCCAGGAGCTACGTCAGGCTTTGAGGCACG
The DNA here is from genome assembly GCA_036785325.1 of Urophycis tenuis. Taxonomy (NCBI): domain Eukaryota; kingdom Metazoa; phylum Chordata; class Actinopteri; order Gadiformes; family Phycidae; genus Urophycis; species Urophycis tenuis. The sequence goes on from JAXIVH010000015.1 coordinate 4,898,931, forward strand.
GCCGCTGGCTGTTGCCGGCGCAGCTGATGGACAGTCGCGTGGCGGTGGAGGCGCGCAGGGCTGACGGATGGGGGTCCATCCGGTCCATCACCTGGGAGGCAGGTGAGGCCGCTCTAATTGGGGCTGAAACGGGCGAGCAGCGGACAGAGACCTCCAGAGTGCCTGTCACAGCAGGTCGGACTGAAGTGCTTTTGTGCGGATTGGGAGTGAATGTGTGCAACAAGGGTTTGTGGAAGCCTGTCTTGTTATCCTTCACAGCGGGCCAAGCGGGTGCCAAGGCTGGGCAGTGGGGCAGAGACGCCCCAGGCTGTGGGGCTGGCCGGTGACAACATGACACAGTTGTAGAGCTGAGAAGCAGCTCTCAGGCTCGACGCGGGGGATGACTTCAGGGCTGACACATGACATGTTGTCTGGGGTTTCTCTTGTCATGGATATACATGTTTATTTTCATACGTAAAAGAACAAAGGCCTTGGAGTTATTGTGAATGATTCCAAGCGCTCACATCGTAACAGCTGGTTTAATCTATGTTGATTTGCATATTGCTCCCCATGGCTCACGCACGTTCGTTGACATATAATAAGTCTGGCAACTATTTGGCTTTGTTGCATCGCTAACAAAGCTTCTAGATGCCTCCGCCAGTGAGCTGCACATTGCAATATTTGCAAATCTCAGCACAAATCTCTCATGCGCCAAAGGCTACGCAACATTTACACAGAGCTGAGGCTGATTCGAGACATAAAGGGAGAAAGGAAATGTAATCAATGGAATCATGGGTCTCAATGGCGTTATATTGTCAAATATAGCTTCACACCTGTGCTCCGTACTCGTTCACAGATTTGCATGTACCTATTTAAATTTTGGTTCTTCATTTCCCTATTGCTGAAATGTACAACATGTAAAACCGACTCTACAAAACGGCCTGTATTCTTCAGGCATCGGCGCCTCTAACTGTGATGAAAATATACATCTCGCCCTTCGTGGGCAAGTCGCCACCCTGGTCAAGGCCTCCTCCCAGGAGAGACCCGGTCAAGTAGTCCGACGTCTCACAGAGAACAACAGCAACGCAGACCTGCGGCCGTAGGAACCGGCTCGCACTCAATCACCGCCCACAACTCCATTCTGCGTGTTGACATTCGGTTAGTCGGGCATAAATCGCGGCCGTCGTTTTTTCTGTCATCTTATCGGAACGGAAAGGCGGTAACCGGGCCAGCCTGCCTTTTGTTACCCCCCCCCCCCCCCCTTGGGCTCGCCAGGGGTCAGGCCATCTCGCGGTCTCCCAGTCGACCCGGTCGCCAACTGTTTTCAATAGAGTTTGCTAAGGGCAGACCCTAAATGGTCCCCGCAGTCGCGCCGCGCTTGTTTGTTGCTCATGGTGATGTATCGGTGTAATATTCTCCGTTGCCGCGGTAACCCGTGATATACACTGTGACAGCGCCGTCCGCCTTGGGAGAATTTGGCTTATAGCGGAGAGTACATTAAGTATTACTTCAGCGCTGAGGCAACATAGATCCCTGAGGCTTATTGCTTTGAACGGAGTCTTGAAAAGGAATTATACTGCTGGTAGTTCAAAATACCACAGCTTTGGGGGGGGGGGAGCTCTTGCGTCGGGTGACTAAAGTGTATTCATTTCCTCTCCTAAATTACAGTTTGTGTCGTTCCTCTCAGTGCACCCCCCCCCAACAAACTGATTTTAAGTAAAGTAGTGCGCTTTCTTCAAAAAATGTGGTGTTACGGGTCTGTTTGCGCTTCCTCCCCTGAGCGGAGGCCGGGCTGTGCTCTTTGGAGCTGAATTGTTAGAAATAGAAATAGAAATAAAAATACTTTATTAATCCCAAACTGGGAAATTGCAAAACCGTTACCGGCTCACAGCACGACGTTCCCGGCGCGGCGTTCCCGGCGCGGCGTTCCCGGCACGGCGTTCCCGACACGGCGTTCCCGGCACGGCGTTCCCGGCACAGCTTTCCCGGCACAGCGTTCGTTCCCGGCCCGGCGACGGAGCAGAGCCTGGTATCGGCGTGTTTCTCCCAGGGCGGCGGAGGGTTGGGCTCGTGGAGCCGGGGCCGTGATGAATGCCTTGACACATCTGTGACCATTATTTTAGAGCACTTCAGAAAAATCAATAGTGTTTGCTCCCGCTGCCAGATGCAATGATATCCCTGAATGCTTTATTTACCTCTTTATGCGTGAAGATTTGAAGCACCGCTCACCGCTGACTAATGAACGGCCCACTGTGACGACCCCCCCCCCCCCCTCCTCTCTCACCCCCCCCCCTCGCGCTCCCAGGAACGGTCGAGTGTCTAATCACCCCTCGCTGTCACTCCGGCTCCTGTTCATATTCCACTTGGCCCTGGCTCTCATCAATAATAGGTAGGAATTTAGCACAGGCCTGGATAAGGGAGGCAAGAGCGCGCGTCTCCCCGGGCCCCCACCGAAGCCCGGGGGGGGGGGGGGGTCCCGAGGCGGGCCTGGCCGCTGGCCTGCTTCTCCTCTTTCTGGGAGTTAATGAGGCAGATGTCAGGTAGGCCAAAGGAGCCCCTCCTTGGTGCATTGAGCGGAGGGCCGAGTCGGTGGCCACGTGCTATAATTGGCACCTGATGTGCAGGATGAGCTCGGCGCTGACATTCATTACACTTAATAATGGACTGTAAGGCTCCCCCCCCCCACCCCCGCCAGTTCTAAGCGGCTGTCTGCGCCGCGACCTTAATGCCGTTAAGGTTTCCGGCGGCAGGTTTTATGTGGCAGCGCGGTGACTACCCGGTGCCGTGCGTTGGAAGGGAGCTATTTGTTTTAACAGTGCTCCCCGCCTTGTGGCTGTAAAGACTCTGAACCCCCCCCCCCCCGCCCAACCCTCCCCGCTCCCCTGCATGTAGATGAGTCCAGGGCGTCCAGAGTCAGCGCGGTGTCATCGGCCCGGGCCTTTCGAGCTGTCAGGTTTGGCGGTTGCTGCCTAGCTGCTGATCCCCCCCCCGCCCCCCTCCCCCCGTTGCCAATCGGGACCGGGCCAGATTCCTGTGGCACGGTCCGCCGTGACCCGTCCTGTCCAATCAGCATCCAGCGCTCCACTACTGCTGCGTGTGCAGTCGGAGCGCGCCGGGGGAGAGGGAAGCTCTCTCGGCTCGAGAACCTCTGCTCTGCTGAAAACAGAGCCGTCTCCCATTTCTGCCCCTTCCACACTTTTGCTAGCCGGGAGAGACAGAGAAGGAGAGAGAGAGAGAGAGAGAGAGAGAGAGAGAGAGAGAGAGAGAGAGAGAGAGAGAGAGAGAGAGCGGGGGACAAAGAGAGAGAGAGAGAGAGAGAGAGAGAGAGAGAGAGAGAGAGAGAGAGAGAGGGAGAGAGCGGGGGACAAGAGAGAGAGAGAGAGAGAGAGAGAGAGAGAGAGAGAGAGAGAGAGGGCAACTCAAGGAAAACCCTTGCTGGTGAAGGAGCAGCGGCTTGAATCAAACACCATTTTGTTGCAGCACAGTGCCTTGCAGAAGACAGATTGCATGTGTAGCTGTTGCTCTGTTAGTGACCTACATGCTGCGAGCTCTGCGTCCCGCTAAACGCGTTCTTTGTTCTGTTCTTTGGAAGGTGGGAGCGCAGTGTGGGAACTATAACTGTCATGATCCTGTTGTCAGCAGAGTGCGGTTCGTTTGTGTATTTCAAGGCCTTGTGCTTCTTGTGCCACCGACGTGTTTCGCATGCAAAACACCAGAATCGTCCGATTGAAAATATTTATTTTCTCATTTAACAGGTGTTCAATTACTTCACAAGAACATTTGTTTTATTTTCGCTGCTCTGCTGGGCAGCGGCGGCAATGGCCGTTTTATTTTTTTTGCCGTGTTTCTATTGCCATTTGAATCAACAATCATGATGAGCAAACCAAACAAAACATTTAAATTCTATCGCAGGCCCACTGCAACCACTTCACATCAATTTGAGCTGGAAAGAGAGTGATCACCGCACTTCCCCAATTTATTAATTAGCGCGAACAGAGACTCCCAGCGCTGCGGCGCGCACATACACAAACACACACACACACACACACACGTGCAAACACATACACCCTCACACACACACACACACACACACACACGCACAACGTATGCGAAGACACAGCGCCGATGTTTGGAGGTCCTTCCCTTTTTTCTCTCCAATATTTTTCCTGCGATATTGAGCTGCACAATAAAGCGTTGTCAGCACTTTCCGTGCAAAGTGGAACAGCTCAGACAAAGGGTGTAAGAGCGCCCCCCCCCCCCCCCCCCCACACACACACACACACCCTCCCCAATGAATGCACGGGGCTCTTTCATTCATCTGGGGGAACAATCGCTGACCACTGTTTGTTTGTGCGGTCAGTGCTGGGCTGTGCGTGGCTGGACTTCATTAATCCCCTCATGACTGGCGGCCGGCGGTTCGGTTCCTGACATTAAAGCGAATGCATAAAATGTAATGAAATACGAACGCGCGTCTCCTTAAGTTTGTCCGGACAAATGGAGAGGCCGCTCCGGCTCTGGCAGCCTGTGAACCCTCGTCTTAAAGAGGAGGGCGCGGCGAATGCTTTTTGCAATGATTTTACCTTTCTGGCCCCTGAGGTGGACGCGTATTGGAGGAATGGATTGCTGCCGGAGGGTTATCTCCATAAAGTAGATAGTGGCTGTGTATTAATGAGATGAGATGGGGAGCACAGGGCAATGAGCGCAGATAAAACCGCCGTGCTCTGGGTGCACTTTTACCCTCTGTTAAACTTGGGGAAAAGGGCAGCCCTTTCAAGTCTGCCAAATGTGGGTCACACAGCGCTCTGCTTGTGGTCCCTGTGATCCCGCTCTGCATAACTAACAGAGCACCAGAAGAGATTTCTGTCGGGCTCTGTTGGGGTTCTCCACAGCGCCCCTGATGCACAGCATCACATCAGCCCCGCTGCTGCTCTCTCGTCGAAGGAGAGCGCTGCTGCCAACATGATTGGCCAAAGGCTTTGTTTATTTCCAGAATATATGGAGCCCCCCCCCCCCCCCCCTCCATTGCTGGAGCGCGTTCCGGTGTGAAACGCTGAGCCTGGAACATCTCCCCCGCCAAACCAGTGTGCATTAGCATCTTGTCTTCTCTAAGTACTTTTGAGATATTTTTTTTTTAAAGCTGTACACCATTCAAGAAATAAAGACCCCTGCTGGTGTCAAGAAAGAAAGTGTCTATAAATATATGTGTGTGCACATGTAGGGGGCTCGTGCGTTCTCGTTCTTGTGCGTGTCACAGCTAAATATGTTCTAAAAGGCAAGTTTCAGAGCCAGATGTTCATCATGGCAGGGCAGCTCATTCCCGTGACGTGAAGCAGCAGACTGAACGGTGTGAAGGTCAGGGAGGCAGTGCGCAGTATACAGACTGGACGCGGAGAGGCAGACTGTACGCAGAACTCCCAATCAACAGATTTGCGCAGCGACCAACAGCCGCCTGCGTCTGTCTGTCTGTTGTGATCCTTAACGTACGTGGTGAGCATTGAGAACGTTTCTCTTCAGAGCTGCGCTAATGATAAAAAACAAGTCAGAAATGTTCCCTGGTGTTTTTCACATGCAGTACACTGCGTTATGTCGTGCTCGCGGTGTTTGCCCCCAAAAAAAAAAAAAGGTATAGAAAGAAGGAAACACAATTAAATGATTTTTTTGTTTTGTACGTGGTTGTTGAAGGTAAAATATGGCCTCCATGGATATTTTTGTAGCCAGCCTTGTGTTTCTATACCGATGTCGTGTTATTATCGAGCTCAATCCGTATTCTACTGATTTGTATTGTTGGCTGTTTTCCCTGTTTTCTAAGTGCGTGGTTTACCTCCAACAGAGCTCATTCGATCCAAAACACACATTGTTCCGCACTTTACTTGACATGCATATTTTGTCACCTGCCACTTTACACACTTGATATGTCTGCCGCGTTCCAGAAGGTGAGTCCGTGTCTGTGGGCTGGGCCGCGCACATCCGCTGACTACACAGATCCTCCAGCTCTCGCCCAGACATCATCAGATACGTGCCGGAGATCAGGGCACTCTGAGAGTCCATGACCACCTCCGCCTCACGCCACCTCCACCCGCCTGCCTCTTCCTCCTTGTCAGCTCTTTCGGTTTGATTTCTTACTCACAGGCCGGGCCCGGGGGAAGCTTGGAACCGAGGTGTGGTTGCGCAGAGGGTGGTGGGGTAGGGGGGTGGGGGGTGGGTTTGTTGTGGGGGCGGAGGTGGGGGTGGTGCAGGTGGTGGTAGACAGCTAGCTTGGCTGCTTGTGCTACATGTCAGATACTGGAGCTGGACTATAGGCTACTGATCGAGCAAGGTCACAGACACACTCATGCACACACACACACACACACTTGGCCGCACGCACTCGCTCACACACACACACACACACACACACACACACACACACTTGGCCGCACGCACTCGCTCACACACACACACACACACACACACACACACACCCTCCATCCACTCATAATTAGTGCTAATCGCTAGCACTTTTGTAAAAAGCTGTTGGCTGCCAATTATCAATGATTACACCCTATTAGCCGTGGGGAAGGTGAGATAGGTCACCACTGCGCCATTGTATCCTTGTTTTATGTTTATTTATGCCGGACAGAATTCTGTAGAAATCTCCATGGTGGTAACAAAGAAAGTAACTGTTGTTTTTTTACCCACGCTTATGCAAATGGTCACCATTTAGCTAGCAATCAACCACCTGTGGCCCTCTCTGTTAAATGCTGTCACACATGTGCAGACCCAGATGTTCTGCAGGTCCGAGGTGGAGCAGAGCTTCAGCGACTCGTTCGTCACGTGCTCTGGGTCACGTGAGCGCACGAGCCGAAGATTCTCTTGGTAGCCACGACCGCAATCCCAGAGCCAGGGCCCGCGTCCCGGTAATTAGCAGAGCAAAACATTTGCTTGACTGAATAAACCAAGAGAGACAAGCCTGGGTCCAGTCCTCCTAATGCCACAGAACGCAGGCAGGCCAAGAAGGAGAAACGAATGAATAAATAATGGAGGAAGACGAAGGGAGGGAATTTGAAACCCATTTGCATTGCACAATTGATTTCCTGCAACTAACCTGTCCGTAGTGTCAGTCATTCTGTCTTTTGAGTTTTAATTAAATCCCCGAATGAGTTCTGTTCGAATTTCTGATTTGAAGCCGCAATCGATAGCAGCAAAGTGTCCACAGATTGGGCCGGCGTTCACTAAATCAATTCCAACAATGCTTCCAGCCCTGGGCCCCTGCGGAGAGAGTCCAGACACAATGGGTGTCAGAGGAGATAACATCGCTCCCTCTGTATCCATCCCATCTCTTCACACTCGGGCCAAGCCTCTCGGCTCACTCCCCTAGCCTGGTTCTGATGATAGGATCTCATTCTGGACTTTATAATGGGATGTAGGTCTTAGAGGATAGTGATGAAGATTGAATTATCCCTGCTGTAATGCGCTCAAAAGGACCAGGGGAGTTGTCTATAGATAGACCTGACACCACCGCGAGTGAGTGATCTGCACCCACCCACATAAATCATATCACATACTGCATATACATACATGATGGATGTTTGCCTCACGGAAAGGACGGTTTTTATCTGCTGCAAAAACACAACATAGTGGGAATCGGGATGACTATTACTACGATGTGAAACTCAAACCTAATTAACTCTTATTCCATTTTGAATGGAAGCTCAACCAGGGAGTTCAAATTATTATTATCATTATTTCTTTGACTTTGACTCCCAAATGCATTTTGTTTGTTAATTAATACATTTAAGTTTCTCTTTTAGATCCACTAGCACACTTTAGTGTCTGTTTTAAATCCCTCTCAGGACAGCTTTCTGTTTTCAACTCATGTCAGTTTACTCTGTTTTAACTTGTATCAGGACAGTTCAGTCTCTGTTTTAACTACTATCAGGACAGTTTAGTCTCTGTTTTAACTCGTATCAGGACAGTTCAGTCTCTGTTTTAACTCGTATCTGGACAGTTCAGTCTCTGTTTTAACTCATATCAGGACAGTTATCAGGACAGTTCAGTCTCTGTTTTAACTACTATCAGGACAGTTTAGTCTCTGTTTTAACTCGTATCAGGACAGTTCAGTCTCTGTTTTAACTCCTATCAGGACAGTTCAGTCTCTGTTTTAACTCCTATCAGGACAGTTTAGTCTCTGTTTTAACTTGTGTCAGGTTTAGTGTCTTTCCATTATAAATCCCAAGTGGCTCGCTTTCACTTATTGCTGTTCACCTCAGGCAGGTTCTGTTTCTACATGTTTAATGAACTGTGTGTGTGTGTGTGTGTGTGTGTGTAAGAGAGAGATGGAGACAGAGTGTGTGTGTGTGTGTGTGTGTGTGTGTGTGTGTGTGTGTGTGCGTGTGTGTGTGCGTGTGTGTGTGTGTGTGTGTAAGAGAGAGATGGAGACAGAGTGTGTGTGTGTGTGTGTGTGTGTGTGTGTGTGTGTGTGATAGAGAGAGAGAGAGAGAGAGAGAGAGAGAGAGAGAGAGAGAGAGAGTGTGTGTGTGTGTGTGTGTCTTTAGATTGGGCAGGTGGGAGGTGACTGACAGCTTTAATTTTATGTTTTGCAAGCATTTTGTCACAGGCGATGTGAGAGGTCAAGTGAAATATTAACAAGGGCCTCCAGCAGTCCAGCCAATCAATTACCGAATGATATATTCATCAATCAATGGCAGCGGATTGATGGAGGAAAGATGAAATCCAGCAGTTTGTGGTGAGCCTGTTAGCCACCGAAACCTCCCAGGCCTGCATCACTGCTGCCAATGAGTCTTTTTATAGGAGAGTATGCTAAATACTTGAAGTGTCTTTTTTTTTTTCTCCAATACAATATGATTTGCGCGTGTAAGCATTTCTTGATTCTCTTCATAAATGTAGCAGACTGTTTTCAACCTCCTGCTTTTTGCAGATACCTTTTCTTCGACATATTTTTACTGAGCCGTGTGTCTACACGGTTGTCCAGATTGAGAAGTGAACCTAAACATAGCCAGCTGTGAGTATATGTCGGCGGTAGAATCCCCTGACTCCTGAGACCCCAGCCGGTGCTGTATGTGTGTAAGATGTACTGCCCTGGGTTGGAGGACCACCAGCCTGGCCGTGGCCCTGGGCAGCCCCCTATCAGGGAGCTTGTAAATACACAGGAAGACCCTCTTGGCTTCTTGCCCCCCCCCCCCCCCCCCCCAGCCAGCCAATGACCACCAGACTCCTCCAGGGATCACAGGGTGATTATGGGAGTCTGTAGGGAGGATTGGTAGCTGCTGGTGAATGTGAGGGACCATCCACTCCATGTGTCCCTGCAGGGGGAATGGCTTGGAAAGTGAGCCAGACAGCTCAGGTCTGGCCAGTGGCACCGTGTTGCTGTCGGTTGAGTTCTGACACTTCAGAAGACCGTTGCTCTGACCCCAAGCCAAGTTAGCATGGTGGTCGAGCAACGGGCTCAAGCTAAGATTGTACATTTCAAGCTAACGTTGTTGTACTGTTGTTTTGTTTTGCTTTCCCGGGACTACTTCTGATCATTATAAATATTAGATTAGCGTTTCAGAGCACTAAACGTAGCTCAACCATAAGAAAAGATAAAACTTTATTAAACCCTGAAGGGAAATTCAGATTCTGCATCAAAAAGAGTAGTTCAAGTCAAACAGGTTAAGATGAAATACAAATAAGAAAAACAAATGTTATGTAACGTTATCTGTAACATTATGTATGCTACAGAAATTTTAATTTAACATGATACCCATACTGAACAATTCTTCTAATCTTAACCTAACAATCTTCTTCTCTATAGCCAACGTGAAAGCCCTTTGCAAACATTACAGATTAGTGGTGAATTGTAATAGATTACAAATGACTGTAATAAAAAAAAAACACTACAATTACATACATATACTATCTGACAGATTAAACTGCTTCATGCATAATCAGCAGTCGATGAATTAGACATGTGAAAACACAGGTGTTGATATTTCTCTGCTTCTTTGTCTCCTTTTGTAACATCGAGAGACCCAGATCTGACTATAATAGAAACAGATTTTTATGAAGGAACATATTTTTTTTGTAATAATATGCAAATCGCTATCATCTGTATTTCCAGCACCAACACTTCTTTCAGCAGCTAGCAGACTAATATGGGACCAATTGATTCAGCAGAATTCAGAGGATTAGGAAAGCTCATGTTTATACATGAGGAAGTGATGTGATTGTGATGAGCTTGCGGCTAGCTCACACAGCCATCCCTCTCCATTATGACTGCTAACATTGCTAACAAGCGCTTTCTCTGTGGATTGTAACGCTAATATGGAAAACATCCATCCTCTTAGCCTGGCAAGTACACAACCAAGTGAGGTGTGCTAACTGAATAAAGTTGCAATCATTATACCCAGCTAGGCCAATTTCTTTCAATGTTTTGTTTGCTTTCACTGTGAAGGTTGCCAATGTCGTCCGTAGACGGGTGTGGAGGTTTTCACTTAATCGTGGCAAAATTGATATCAGCTTTGTCTTATTCATTTATTATCACCTTCTAGTGAATGTGTACACAGTCTCCTTGCCTTGTGTGGTGTTGATGCTCGTTTCCCCTGCTTCGGAAAGCTCTGGAACAGATCGGTGGGGTTGGAGAGTCTCTCTGCGCCGTCACGTGGTGAATTCTGAGCATTCTAAAAATAATCTGATTGGAGTCGACCGGTCTCGCTCCAAACTGTGGAATCTAAGAAACTATTTGTTTTAGTTTTTCACAAGTTTATTGGGATTCGGGCTGATCCATTTCATTGGGTGGTAATTTTTTTTTTTTTTCTTCAGAAAACTTAACTAAACTTTTGTGTGTGATTTGGTTCGGAATCGATTAAGAATTGTTCCATTAATTCCATTACGTGGCCTGAGGAGGGGAAGGCTCTGCTGACAGACTCTTCTCCTCATCTCGTTGGAGCTTGTGTACACGCAGAGGTTATTAATGCAGGAGGTGAAGTGTGGCTGGCCTGTTGCACTCGCGATGGACAGCGTTTTTCCAGGGACGGCAAAATCTACTTTAAAAAAAAATACTGTGTCAAACAACAATGTTGATATTCAATGACTGGAAGAGAATTAGTTGTGCTTTTCGTTCCTGTCCCTATACATTTTTGAGTTCACTCTGGTATTCCGTGATTAGATGTCTCCAATAGTAAACGACTCCACTGTTCTGAGATACCGCGCCGTTGTCCGGCAGCATGGTATCTGTCCTTAGTCCCTCGTGGCTAGAGCCGGGGTTATGGTCTCCTGTCATCCAATCAGGCTCTGTGATTCCTGGCCAATAACTAACCCGGTGAAACGTACCCACACAGAGGCCGTTACGCTGGGCTGCTCGGAAGGCCCGGGGAAATCATTTGAGATCATCTGAGAAGACAGTAAGTGCTATCGAGGAACCAAGAAAACAATAATTGTCCCATTTGTGCGATAGTATTTCACTCTTATTGTTGCTCTCTCTCTTCTCACACTCTTCTTGTGTATCACTCCTTCACTCTTGCTCTCTCCCTTTCTCTCCCCTCTTGTCTCTCAGACTCCCCCCCTCCCTCTCACTCTCTCTTCCCCTGCCCCTCTCTACCTACCCTCTTCTTTTCTCACACTCTGTATGTCACTGCTCTCGCTCTCTCTTCCTCTCTTCCCCTCTCTCTCCTCCCCTGCTCAGTGCCTAGGAGTAGCATGTTGTTTTGGTCCATCAGGGTGTGGGGGTCTGCAGGGTGGGGGTCCAACGCCAGCAGACTGGTACTGACATGGGCTGACATGGACCCTGCAGGCTCCAGAACCACAGGGAGCCCCTCGCCCCGCCGCCCGTCGGTGCTGGTGGTGCTGCTGGTGCTGCTGGTGATGCCGGTGCTGCTAGTGGTGGTGGTGGTTGGTGGTGGTGCTGGTGGTTGCTGGCAGTAGCAAGTGTTAGCGGTAGCTACTGTCTAACAGACACAGGTGCAGATGACTGCTCTTCATGACGTTCACGCTCTGGAAATTGATTACAGGCCGTGAGGTGTGTGTGTGTGTGTGTGTGTTTGTGTGTGTGTGTGTGTGTGTGTGGGGAGGGGGGGGACGTGTTGAGAAGCAGAGAGAGAGCGAGAGAGGGAGTGAGTGAGACGGGGGGACAATGGGAAGAGTGAGAGAGAAAGGAGTGGGGGGGGTCAATGTTATACCAGTTACTGTAAACAAGGCACTGCCGACGGCTGATTATGCTAAGTGCGACACACACACACATGCATCACAAACACACACACACACACACACACACACATACCCACCATCTTGTGTCCTGGGGGACACACATGACATGACAGAAAGTAAATAATCTCAAGCATCATCATCATCACCATGTTTTCACCCCTCTCTATTATTTAACAGAGCTGGTGTGCGAGTGTGTGTGTGTGTGTGTGTTGCACGGTGACAGTGCTCATACTGATATGTGTGTACGTAGGGTATTGGTCTCAGTGCTCTTTGTCAGAAATTATCCCTGTATGTCACGCACAGGCATTGCAATGAAACGTACAAATGACAGTAAAGGCCTGTGTATATTTCCCCTGTGGGTGCAGTACGTCCACACTGTGTGTGTGTGTGTGTGTGTGTGTGTGTATGCTAATTTAAACCCCTATGTTGGGCATTGCTTTGGTGTGTGTGTGTGTATAACTCAACATGCGTGCATTACTGGGGTTAAGTTGCACACACTTATCACAACCAATGACCCCCTGGCCTCTGTCTTCTCCACCTAACACACAAGCACACATCACAAGCTCGCAGACACACACACACACACACACACACGCACACACACACACACACACACACACACACAGCCATCATACACACACATAACACAATTTCACACACACACAGACACAATCTCACACACACAACCATCATACACACACATCAGACACACACCACACACACACCACACACACACACCACACACACACACACACACACACACACACACACACAACCAGCACACACATACACACACATCACATGCCACTTAGACACAACGTCTCATTTATGTCTCCCCGTTGTATTTTGTGTCCACAGATCTTAATTTGGGGGTTTATTCTGTTGGCGTCAGGGTGTTGAACTGACATCTGAACCTACTTGTAATGCAAGGCAATGATTCTGTGTCACGTGGGCCTAATAAAAGCAGAGAGGATCTGCATGTGTAATTACATCTGCCTTTGCATGCGTGTAGGACACGTCTGATATACGTATCTGGCTGCTTCTCTGCATGCGTGTGCATATGTCCATACATTATGTGTGTGTGTTGTGTGTGTGTGTGCTTCACCCCAGTACATCCAGGGCTCTGGGTTCAACCAGAGGTCTCTCAGTTCCCTTCCTTTCTCCTTCCAGGGAGTCTCTCTCTCTCTCTCTCTCTCTCTCTCTCTCTCTCTCTCTCTCTCTCTCTCTCTCTCTCTCTCTCTCTCTCTCTCTCTCTCTCTCCCACACACACACACACACACACACACACACTTTGTTACAGAAAAAGGTAACCAATCATAATCCATTCCTCGCCTCCTGTGATCTGGTGGTGGGGGTGTGGGGGGAGGAGGGGCAGGAGGGAAGCTTGACCATGAACCAGGTGAATACTCTAATGTCAGACCTGGTGGGGGAGCATGGGGGGGGGGGGGGGGGGGAGTGAGGTGTGTGGGGGCTTGATGGATGGGTGAGTGTGTGTGGAGGTGTGGGGGGATGGGGTGGGATGGAAGGCCATACGGTGGGACCAGATGACGGAGGATGCGGGGACTTTGGTACCACGGCAACCAGACCCTCCCCCCCCCTCCTCCCTTCGACAGCAGCCCAGTTAGGAGGACCCAGGTGTGTACACATCAGTACACATGTAACCTCCAGTTAAACTGGTAGGGAACTGATCAGCTGTTGATCTGATAGGTGTCTAGTTACTGTACATACAAAATGCACAGTTCATGTATAGACATACATAGACGGCATAGTTACTGTAGATGACTGCATGGGCAACAGGAAACTAGAAGGATGGAACAAGAGGGACATAGAACGGTTTTTCCTCTCAATCATTTATATAACCTGTGAAAATATTTCCAGACCCCTTTGGTCTGAATAACCCTACAACACACACACACACATGCACTCGTGCGTGTGTGTGTGGGTGTGTGTGTTGTGGGGTCCATCAATAACGATCTGTGTGGCCTCTGTCTGGGTCTGAGTCCACCCAGACCAGAGGGAGAGAGAGAGAGAGAGCCCATGTTGATTTGAATCTTGTTTCTGTTCAACAAGCTACCCCGACTCCCCCAGCCCGCTCGCATTGTCACCAAGCCCACACGCCCACACAACACACACGCACACACACACACACACACACACACACACACACACACACACACACACACACACACACACACACACACACACCACACACCTACACACACACACACACACACACACCTACACACACACACACACACACACACACACACACACACACACACACACACACACACACACACACGCTGGGTGCTGTCGTCCTCATGCAGATTATAACCTGGATGTGTGTGTTTGTGTGTGAGAGGTAGTGTG
>JAXIVH010000015.1:4913662-4921162 GCA_036785325.1 Urophycis tenuis
TCCTCAAGCAGGTAGAGCCTGGCGCTCTACGAGTGGAGGAATCACTTAGCGGCGCACTCAGACCGCGGTGGCGGCGGCTGGCGTTCATTAGGCTAACGGGCTGCTTAACCGCTCCCTTCTCTCCGGGGTCTCGGCGCCCCCCAGCGGGAGGTCCAATCAGAGCCCCCCCCCGCCCCCACGCACAAGTGTGGCCGCCGGACGCGTCGGGGTGGTTAGACGCCACGTGTCGGGGCGCGTGCCCGTGGATGAGGACGCTCTGTGTGTTCGGGTGGCCGCGTTCTTTTGTCTCCCCCGGCGCTCAGTTCCACTGGGGATCCTCTCGAGACGGCGTCCTCCAGATTATGGCGGGGCCTTAAGTGCCAAGACGTCGGCGTGACGGATTCCCAGACCCGCAGCCAACGTTTCACCCACTGCCGCAAAAAAAAAGTGCGTTGCGTGCGCTGGGGAAACAGCGACGGGCGTTTGAAAATATTCCCTCTCCCAAAGACCTGCCAAAGAAAAAAGCCCTCCTTGTTTATCTCCCCCCCCCCCCCCCCCCCCCCTCTGAGCGCCGTGTCCCCGGGATGAATGGCGGTGGCGGCGGCGGCAGAGCGAGGCGAGGGACCCATTGTTCTCGCTCTCTCTCTCTCTCTCGCTCTGCCGCGGCGTGAGGCGCATCAACCCGGGGGTCTAGAGAATATTGGCGGCGGAGCAGAGTGCAGGGCGGCGAGCTGGCGCCCGGGGGAAGTGGCGCCCGGGGGAAGTGGCGCCCGGCGGGTCCACGCCGCGGCTAACGGGTGTGCCGTCGGAGAATCCGTTGCTGTTGGCTGAACTGGAAGTTTTATTGTGTGTTTATAATTGCTCCTGACGCTGGATACGTGCCGGCACACGTACAAGCGCACACACGCGTGCACGCACGCACACACACACACGCATTTGCACGCATGCACACACCGGCACACGCACACACACAGACTAACAAACACGCTCTCTCACACACACTCCTAAAAAAAATGCACACTCAACAGACACGCACTCCTACTAACATTGGTATGGTGGAGACACACACATACACACACACACACAGACAGACAGACAGACAGACAGACGTACTTTAATGATCCCTGAGGGAAATTGCATTCGTTACAATACAATACTCGGTATACAATTCACGTGCAAAAAGAAAGAAGAGACAGACACTCTACGTAAAGTAAAGTGTTAGAATATAAATATATAATATGTAAAATATAAAATAAAAAACCTATGTAAAATATAAACCTATGTAAGCAATATATAAAAAAAATACATACATAAAGAAATATACATAAATGTACATACAACCAGGCATACACTGAGAGGTGATAGCATACGCAAGGATGTAGCATGTCAGATTCTATGTTTGTAAAGGAGACCAGTTGTGCAAAGAGATGACACACACACACTTACAAACAAACAATGGTGACTTGTGATTGGTTGATGAGGGATTGATGCCCATTGGTTGGTCTCTCAGGGGTGAGTGTGCTGGTGCCCACGGTGCTGTTCCAGAGGAGTCCTCCTGGGAGCTGTACGCCGCTGTCCGGCAGGGAGAATCCAGGTGAGTCTTCGTCGCTGGGCAGGGTGACCACCTCTCTGGGCCCAGCTGAGTCTTCCTCACCAGGTGAGGGACCACCTCTCTGGGCCCAGGTGAGTCTTCCTCACCAGGTGAGGGACCACCTCTCTGGGCCCAGGTGAGTCTTCCTCTCCCAGGTGAGGGACCACCTCTCTGGGCCCAGCTGAGTCTTCCTCACCAGGTGAGGGACCACCTCTCTGGGCCCAGCTGAGTCTTCCTCACCAGGTGAGGGACCACCTCTCTGGGCCCATGTCCCCGTTGTTAGGTTGTCGTCTCCCACGAGTGAAGTCATCTATCCCCTTACTACAGCTCTGCCTCAAAGGGCTACACTCTTGATACGTGAGATAAGCACTGTCACAACATGGAAAGCAGTTCAATCATTTGCAATAACCTTTACTAGACCTTTCAAACCTTATTAGAAATGTATCATCAAATATCTGTCGCAATCCCCCGCTTACCCTGTATGCATATCAGGTGACCCCAAGTGAGTTTGAGACCCTGCCCCCATCGCTCTCCATCACCTTGAGACTCTGCCCCCTCGTCTCTCTCCATCAACTTGAGACTCCACCCCCCGTCTCTCTCATCACCTTGAGACCCCGCCCTCTCTCTCCATCACCTTGAGACTCCACCCCCCATCTCTCTATCTCACCTTGAGGTCCCCCCACCCTCTCTCCATCACCTTGAGACCCCACCCCCATCTGTCCATCACCTTGAGATCCCACCCTCCCTCTCTCTCTATCACCTTGAGACCCCGCTCCCGTCTCTTCATCACCCCGGTTGTCATGGCAGCATGACCGCCTAGCAATGCCGGCTAACCCAGAGAGATGTGAGCTGCTGGGTATTAGATCAGTCATCATGTTGATGGACGACTGGAGGTCGGGGCTGTGTGTGGCGTAGTGAAGAGAAATACACCTGCTGTACCTGGTTGCTTGGTTACACCTTCAGCCAACTGAATTTGTTTTGCTTGACCTTCCAACCTAAGTTGGTTCTGGGTTGAGAAATGTGGGTGAAACTCCTCACACAAGTCACATTATTTCTCATGAAGGTACTGCTGGCATTACAAAATAGATATCGTATATATAATAGATAATAGATATAGAGCTGAAAGAACCCCGACATTGCTCCTTTTTTTTTCATTTAATACAACCTTTGCGGTATGGATTTCTCTGCCTCCTGCCTAGCGAGACGACTCATATTATTTGATAGATTGAGTTGCAGCTCTATTGACGACGTGGCTCTTTATCTAATGGGCTCTCCACTCTACCGCTAGGTGCTGCATTAAGAGCTCCCACCCCACCAGCCTTCATGATTGTAGCGTAAGCACATCCGAGACAGATTATGGTTTTACCAGCTAAATACCCCCACTGTTATTCATGTCTTAATTACTGCGGATTTCCTTTTAAGCAGATTAATATCAGAGAATGATGCTGTGCTCTGTTTGCGGTCCGCGGTGCAGGCAGAGTTCAGCGGTAATCCCTGAGACGCACTCGACGTATTACCCGACCTTTCCCTCCGCTTGTTGGGGGAATGACCTTCACTGTGGGGCTAACCCTACCTGCTGCACACACAGCCCATGTTGATGGACATGGAGACGTTCATCCTGCAAAATGCTTCAAAAGCCATATCTTTATCCATAGGTATACATGTGTCCGCACACACACACGCAAGCACACATGCTCACACAATCACACACACACACGCACATGTGCAAACACACACGCTCAGACACACACACACACGCACATGTGCAAAAACACACGTTCACACACACACACACACACGCACATGTGCAAACACACACGCTCACACACACACACACACTCATGTCTGCCTTTGCTTACTAAATGAACAGTGGTATGTTGATTGACCGGTCGGGGTGGTTGATTGGTTGAGTAGTTTGAGTGAGTGAGTTACAGATTGATTTGGTGACCGACTTCATTGGAAAAAAAACTGAAGAGCTGAATTTAATCACATTTTTCTTCCAGAGGTTTTTTTTTTTTTTTTCTTAGCCGTGACCACGTTTTGTCCTGACTTGAAGAGCTGCTCTCACAGAAACAAGGGCATGCTTCATAAGCACGCTGCGTCACAGGGACACGCAGGGACACACATCTACGGACAGACACAACACACCTTTCAGCTCCGCCCCCCCACTAGACACAACACACCTTTCAGCTCCGCCCACGTTACTGCAACCCATCAGCATCCTCACCAGCAGGGGGAGGGAGTGGGGAGTGAGGAGGGAGTGGGGACTCCCCAGTGGGCATCACCCCCACCCCCTCCTTGCATCATTCGTCTCTCTCAGCAGGCGGGCTTTACACCCGCCTCCTCCTCGTGGGGACCGGGTTCTATACAGAACAGTCCGCTCTCTCTTTCTGTCTCTGTCTTTCTCTCACTCTCTCTCTCACTCTCACTCTCTCTGTCTCTGTCTTTCTCTCTCCCTCTCTGGGGGGGGTGAGGTGATGAACGATGATGGCAGAGCAATACATTGGCGGGGGGGGTTGGGGGCGGTGGGGGTGGAGGTGGGGTCGATGTGGGTGAGGGGGTGAGGGGCGGGGGAGACGTGGACATCACCCACAGGAGGCCTTTCATCTCCACTCCGAGCACGCGTTGTACATTCTGATCACAGGGGGTGTTAATGACCCTTCGATGTACTCCGTCCTGCCGACTCGGTGGGGGGGAGTAAGGGAGGGGGGGAGAGTAAGAGAGAGGGGGGGGAGGGGGGGGAAGTGAGGAGGGAACCTTTCTGTCAACCCTCCAAAGAACGTGTGCTAACGTTATGCAGTTCAAGACCAAAGTCTACTTTCCACCGCTCTATTTTAAATACGCTGGATGTGTTTTTACGTATTTCAGCAGAACATTGTCAAAGGCTGACACGTGCTGTGACACATGCTCCCATGCTGTGCTCTGAAGATGCCATCTACATTACATTTTGTCATTTACCGTTAGTACACTTTTATCCACAGTGACTCACAAGTGAAGGTGAATATCCTCAAGGTTGCTTTCTCCATTTATCTTTTTGAACTGAACGATTTTCCTCCTAATTCAGATGCATGTTATCCAAAGTATCTGAAGTGACTCACAGTGAATGCTCCTGAATGTGAGTACAGAGACGGGTCATTCAGGAGTAGCTAGGGGTTAGACAGTCCAGAGACAGGTCATTATGGAGCGACTAGGGAGTTAGACAGTACAGAGACAGGTCCTTAAGGAGCGACTAGGGGTCAGGCTGTGGACACCGTACCTTGACCAGCCACTGCGCATCATTCCTCCGTCTCTCGTTCGAGTGAACATCACAATGAGACAGTAGATGTAACATGGCCACACTGCCCTTCCACAAGAGTTCACTAAATGATTTTGATGGTGCAGGGCGTAGGATCGGTTCCTAGGGGTCAGAACACCTTGTACAATATCCTTGCGCAAGCATTTGTGGGCTTCTCTCTCTGAAGTATCCTCTTTTCCTGAGGAACACCATGTTGAGGGCTCTTTGAGGCCATCCAGCTGGAATTCAAACCGGCTTCAACTGGTTTTATTGATTCTGAGCGGTCAATTTTCTGGCTCCCCAACACTGCTGCTGGTTATCCACCATACACACCCTTTTAGTACCTCGATATATTTCATACACACACTTTTGTACTTTACTTCAGACCGGCAGGGCTTTTCAAGTGTGAGTGAAAATGCTTTACATTGACTCTCTCGCCCCCTCTATCTGTCTCTCTGTCTGCTTCTTGCTCACTCTCTCTCTCCCCATCACCACTACTGTGTTTCTATCTCTCTCCCTCTTATACTCTTCCATTGGTTCTCTCTCCCTCTCTGTCTGTCTCCCTCTCTCTCTCCCTCTATGTCTCTCTCCCTGGGGTCTGTTGTGCTTGTCATCTCACAAGCTGTCAGTCATCGTCTTCCCCGATGGACCAGAAACACACACACACTCTCTCTCTCTCTCTCTCTCTCTCTCTCTCTCTCTCTCTCTCTCTCTCTCTCTCTCTCTCTCTCTCTCTCTCTCTCTCTCTAACACAGACGCGCAGACACACACACACAATCTCAAACACATAAACAACACACACACACACACACACACACACACGCACACATGCACGCACGCACGCACACACGCACGCAGATAGAGACAGACAGACAGACAGACAGACCTATCTAATCTTTTGTGCCCATGTTCCCCGAGGTAAAATAAATGAATTAGTATTTGAACCCACTGAGAAGAGCTGTGGTTGGTGTGGTAGGAACTAGGAGCTATCTTCTAGAAGCAGTGTCTGTACGGTCTCAGGCAGGAGACACCTTGGAGATAAGGGTCTTTGTTTCTTGTTGTGTAGCCACGCCCGTCTGCTGCGCCCCCACCAAACTCACACAGTAACTCACTCTGTGCATATGTGGGTACGAATTCTCAGTCTCAGTCTCCCTCTCTCCCCAGCTGTCTATCTCTCCCCTTCTCTCTCTCACCCATACTCACCCCTTCTCTCCCTTTTTAGTTTAGATGTAAGTTTTAGTTTGCGATGTGAGGCTTTGGTTTGAGCTGTGAGGGTGTAGTTTAGTGTTTAGTTTGAGATTTATGGATTTAACTTAGATGTGTGTACGTATTTAATGATGTGTGTGTGTTTGTGTTTAGTTTGAGATGGGTATACGTAGTTTCAGATGTGCGTATGTTTTTCAGGATGAATGTGAGGATTTTGTTTAGTTATAAATGTTTAGTTTGAGATGTGCAAGTTTAGTTGAGATGTAAGTGTTTAGTTTGAGATGTAAGGATTTGCTTGAGATGTGTGTAGTTATATTTCGGATGTAAGTGAGTATTTACTTTGAGATGTGAGTGTTTAGTTTGGGACGCTAGCGTTTAGTTTGAGAAGTGACTATTTAGTTGAGGGTTTGTCTGATATTCCTACTGCTGTCTCACCAAAACATCCACAATCATATTTTCTGCTGTGTTTTAGGTTTTGTGGTTTTCTATTATTAATTCTCAGTTCTCCCATTGGATCAAAGCAATGCAGAAGCAGTTCTCTGTCTGCTGTGATATACAGAGATGCAGCGGAATCACAGGAGCACATTACACTTTTTGTCAGTCACTGAAACCGCGCCAGTATGTGTTCAAACAGCAATAAATGAGCATCTGAAACATTGGGGTTTTAGCTGACTCTCTGCTGGAGTGGGTCTATTTGAGGAGCAGTTCGTTCCCAACTCAGAAAATAACATGCCAGTCATCATTATGCATTATTTTCTGAAAGCAGCAGAGATACAATCAACATAAGCTTCCACCCACATCAGCGAAATTCAACCTGTGCGTTTCCGCAGTTTTGTCAATAAAACAGGAACAAGTTTCCTGTTTCGTTTCCTTCCGGTTGGGATTCCACTGCCTTCTGCTCGTTCTTTGGATGGGTTTCTTGGTTTTTTTCTCTCCGAGGACAACATTCAATCTGAGGCCCACTATTCTATCTTTCTGTCTTTCTTGTTTCCTTCTTTCTAACTTTCACTCTTCCACTGCGGCTTCCCTGATTGTTGCTTCACTTCGAATTTTGCTCTCTTCCTCTCATGAGCTGAAATGCCTGCTGTCTAAATGCGGGATGAATGCTGTAATGTATAATCATCTCAGCCCTCGGCATAATTCCACTTTTATTATATTTTCCGAAAGCAAACATCCAGTGTTTGTATCCGTGTCAGAATCAGAGGAGTAGCAATATAAAAAAAAAAGGGTTTTTAATAGTTGACACCGCTGCACACACAGTGTTTTCATACAGACCAAATCAGATAGCAATACATCAACATGAGAGCACTTCACACTCAGTGCCAACACAATATACATCATGTCACATCACGCGACCTGGAGAGGAACTGGTGATCGATGACTTGTTTACTCTCAGGAAGCTCTTGCCTGGAAAGCGTTTCAGTTGTTCCTCTGAGCAGATCCTTCAGCT
>JAXIVH010000015.1:4926162-4968852 GCA_036785325.1 Urophycis tenuis
CACAGAGCTGATTGGTCCTATCATACCTCCTCCTAGTGCTGATTGGTCCTATCATACCTCCCCCTAGTGCTGATTGGTCCTATCACATCTCACCTGAGCACTGATCTGTAGAGAGACAGAATGTGAACTCGGGCTTCAGGGGCCACTTCAAAAGAATGGGACCTCGCTCTGCTGCATCCACTAAACCAAAAGGAGGACAAACATTCATATTGGTTGGATTGTATTGTTCCCCAAAAAAATAAGGCAATATCATCCAAAGTGATAGCTAAAGATAGAATAACATTACTGAATAGCAGTAAATAAGATAAAATATGCTTTATTAATCCCAGCTGGGAAATGTGGGTGTCACAGCAGAAAGCGTCGAACAGTAATCATTTAAATACAAACTAAACTGCTAATGTGCAAAACGGGAACGCTAAATAATAAATAATATGGCAGGCAACAGAATCCATGCCAAAACTAAAGCCCATGTTCTATTATTCCTCTACTTCAAATACACACACACACAGGCACACAGACACACACACACACACACACACACACACACACACACACACACACACACACACATACACGGACACACAAACGCACACACACACACACACACACACACACACACACACACACACACACACACACAAACAGTGTATGTACAATGTGGTCCTCCTCTCCACCTCAGTCTCTCTCTCTCTCTCTCTCTCTCTCTCTCTCTCTCTCTCTCTCTCTCTCTCTCTCTCTCTCTCTGAGCCCCTCTGTATGTCTAGGTGTCAGGCAGGTTAAACACTGGTGTGTGTTGGCTGTTCCCATTAAGGGGGACGTTCACCAACATACCGCTGTATTTGTTGTTGACTCTCGGATCCCCGTTTTTCAATTCCATTCCCATTCACTGTATCTATATATATATATATATATATATATCGCCATATATCTATTGGAATGGTACACGTCTATATCTATACCTCTATAGACATAGATATGTACTGGTTCAGGTCATCAAACAAGAAGGGCCTGGAGT
This sequence comes from Urophycis tenuis, assembly GCA_036785325.1. Classification (NCBI taxonomy): domain Eukaryota; kingdom Metazoa; phylum Chordata; class Actinopteri; order Gadiformes; family Phycidae; genus Urophycis; species Urophycis tenuis. The sequence continues at coordinate 4,927,178 of JAXIVH010000015.1, forward strand.
GAGCTGTGTGTGTGTGTGTGTGTGTGTGTGTGTGTGTGTGTGTGTGTGTGTGTGTGTGTGTGTGTCTGTGTGTGTACATGTGTGTACATGTGTGTTTACTTGTGTGTGTGGGCCAGGGTTGTGTGGAATTGATCTGGTGTCTGTAAGGCTCTGAGGATGAAGAGGGGATGGGGACTATCCATGTCTCAACGCTTCAGACGTTAAAAGGAAAATAAAGTAAAAAGTAATTACGCTGCGTAATTACCAGGAAGAGGCATGGCGGCTGTCAGGCGGTGGGGGGGGCGTCTGTATCGATCAGAGGATCACAGCTGGGGGCGATCACAAACACACTGTAATGGAGTGGAGGGGGCCTCCTCCTCCACCCAGACTCTCCTTAGTTTTATTAAACGCAGTGTTTTCAGTCGCCCTCCACTGTCTTCCACATCCACCTCCACCTCCACACATCCTCCCCGCATTCCCCCTCCTCCACCACCACCACCACCTGCATCCCCCTCAACCACCACCGCCACCACCACCTGCATCCCCCTCCACCACCACCACCACCACCACCACCTGCATCCCCCTCCACCACCACCACCACCACCACCACCTGCATCCCCCTCCACCACCACCACCACCACCACCACCACCTACATCCCCCTCCACCACCACCACCACTCGCATCTCCCTCCTCCACCACCACCACCACCACCTGCATCCCCTCTACATCACCACAACCAACCCCCTGCATCCCCTCTACACCACCACTACCACCACCACCCGCAACCCCTCTACACCACCACCACCACCACCACCACCACCCACATCCCCCTCCTCCACCACCATCACCCCCCGCATCCCCTCTACACCACCACCACCCACATCCCCCTCCACCACCACCACCACCACCACCTCCATCTACCTTTCCATCCCCCTCCATCCATTCTCCATTACAACCCCATCCGTCAGCTCTGCCAGCGTTAGCTAATAGCACGCGGCCGTGTAGCAGCGCGGGTCCCCTGTGGCGCGCGGCGCTACCTTGTTAGCCTCGCTCTGCTAGCTCCCCAGTAGGGGTCTGACTCAAATCAAAACAGACCCATTGTGGTTTTAGTTGCTATTCCAGAGAGCAATCTCTCCTTTTTTTGTCTTCAAAATGTTAATTTATGCTTTTAAATTCTGGGGGGTATGGTGTGTGAAAGTGTTTATTGTTGTCTCTCCCTCCCCCGCTCGTTGGAGAGACAGCGGGGGACACGCGGGGGGGGGGGGGGAGGCAGAGAGGGGGCCGGTGGGGCTCGGCAGATGCGTGGCTGTCCTGCGGGGGGCCTCAGGCCCGGCGAGGCTGCGTCTCTCCTCACCTGCGAGTCTCAGTGCGGCGGCTCAGCGCCGCACTGAGACTCGCGCAGGCGTGCCGGAGATGGAAATTCAGTGAACAATTTGCCGTCGTTTTTCAAACAAGCCGAGGTCAGAGCGATGAATATTGCGGCGTTCTCCCCCAGGGTGTTTGGTCGCCTATTCCTGTTGTTGTCGTTGTTGTTTGTTTGTGTGTGTGTGTGTGTGTGTTTGTAGGTGTGTGTGTGTGTGTGTTTGTGTGTGTGTGTGTGTGTGTGTGTGTGTGTGTGTTGTGTGTGTGTGTGTGTGTGTGTGTGTGTGTGTGTGTGTATGTGTGTGTGTGTGTGTGTTTGTGGGTGTGTGTGTGTGTGCCCGGAAACCACCGTCTCTGTCCTAAATGATGTTGTTTAAAAGCCATGGAAGGGGTTCAGAGCGAAAGGCCCTGCGGTAACCGGATTATGAGATTGGCGTAACAGTCCCAGCATGCATTGCTGTCTCACCTCAAGCGTGGAGATTGCGGTATCAGGGGTCTTTGTCTCCATTAAGATCACTTTCTCTCCCTCTCTCTTCCCCCCTCTCTCTCTCTCTCTCTCTCTCTCTCTCTCTCTCTCTCTCTCTCTCTCTCTCTCTCTCTCTCTCTCTCTCTCTCTCTCCTCTCTCTCTCTCTCTCTCTCTCTCTCTCTCTCTCTCTCTCTCTCACTCTCTGTCCCTCTTTGCTCTCTTTTTTGTTTTTGTTTGACTCACACTTGCTGCTCTTCCTCTCCTCTCTATCGTGTCTCCACCTCCCTTTATCTATCTAACCTTTTCTCTCTCTCTCTCTCTCTCTCTCTCTCTCTATATATATATATATATATATATATATATATATATATATATATATATATATATATATCTCTTCCTCTCCTCTCTATATTTCTCCCTTCCTCTCTCACACTCTCTCTTCCTCTCTTTACTCTCTTACTCTCTATCTCTGTCTCTCTCTCGCTGTCTCTTTGTTTCTCTCGCCTCTCTCTTAACCTCGGTCGTCCATTGTTTGCCCCTTTGCTGGCTTCATAATCGCTGGTCCTGATGCTGCCGCGCGTTGCTGTGGATTAGCGACCTGAGCGACTCCCCCAAGGGGTCGTTCAATCACAGATTACTGTCGCCGCGACAACCGTCTCCTGACAGCTTGTTTGCCGGGACGGCATCCACTGCAGGGCTGTCTGTGTTTGGGGAGCACTTCCTGTTCCAGTTGATTCACCTTTCACCTCTCCTAATAGCCCCAAAGAGGCTGTCATTTGCATGCGTCTGTGTCAGCCGTTTAGCATTTAGCATGTAGCATTTCCGTGTGGCTTCACCGTGTCTGCAATAGATTACATCATTATTTTGTGATCTTTACCCATTTAAAAAAAAAATATTGAAAAATTCAATTTTTTTTCAATTTAATGATTCAAAATGATTAATTTCATCATTATATAGTATATGAACACTCATTAATTCACTCACCTGATTTCATTCGGAGATATTCTTCAACTCGGGTTCGGCATCAACTCTCGGTCTCCCCGGTGAAGGTCTCCCTGAGGGAGAGCCCAGAGCCACTGCCGCCGCACTGCCGCACCAGAGGCGCGGCGTCTGTGGCCCGCCTGGTGGGACAGGTGCAGCGTTGCGATGGCGCCCCCGGTGTAGCGCCTCAGCCGGTTCCCTGACGTGCTGTACTCACCGTCCCCCCCCCCCCCCCCCACCTGTCCGCACGGCTGGAGAGGAGAGGAGCTGGGAACGCCGCGTTAGTCCCAACGCAAGGACAAGCATCTGAAATCAATCGCTTTGCTTCGAACCCGCACGTGCCTCGGAACGCACGGCCGCTGGCGTGACCTTGGCTGACAATCGCCGCCCATCAGGAGGGTGGATGCGTGTGTGTCTGTGTGTGTGTGTGTGTGTGTCTGTGTGTGTGTGTGTGTGTGTGTGTGTGTGTGTGTGTGTGTGTCTGTGTGTCTGTGTGTGTGTGTGTGTGTGTGTGTGTGTGTGTGTGTGGTTGCCTTAGAGTGCATTTGCTTCCGTGGAGAAGTGCAGAAAGGAATATGAAAGAGTTATTGTTTCATTTGGGGGGGGGAAGTAATGAAGTGTTTCCAGCTGCTGTTGTTGTTTCATAAAGACGCTGCTGTGTTGTTTTGCAATGACTATTATGTGTTCTGCTGTGAAGTCACATCATCGCTCATCTCTTAATGTCCCCGCCATCTCCGCTGACAAGTCATAAACCCAGAGCTTTTTTCCGTTTCAATTTTCATTCTTTGGTTTTTATTATTAATCTTTGTGACGTTAACTTCCACTAATGTTATGTAGATCATTATTCTCTCTCACAGTCACAGATCCAGTACATAATATTTGTATATAAATATTCATATATACAGTATATATATATATATATAGCATCGTTTTCCCCATAAATCACCATTGGTGATTGGTGTGATTATTTCATCACAAAGCAGCTCAAAGCCTCCCTCCTGATTGGTTCACAGGATGTGATGTCAGTGGAGGAGGAGTCCACATCCTGTTACTGCCTGATGGACGCCACCAGCTGCCACCTGCTGCTGGAGCGCCCGGGGTCATACGCTCTGGTCGGGGAGCCGTTGAGCCAGGCAGCGGTGAAGAGGCTGAAGCTGGCGGTCTTCGGGAGCCTGGGTGCCAGCGCCTTGGACTACTGCCTCAGGGTGTACTGTGTGGACGACACGCCACACGCCTTCCAGGTAGGACAGGGGGGGGACAGGGACCGGCCTGAAGGGGACACTGTACTGGACACTGTAGGGGACACTGTAGGGGACATTGTACTGGACACTGTACTGGATACTGTAGGGGATATTGTATTGGACACTGTAGGGGACATTGGACACTGTAGGGGACATTGGACACTGTAGGGGACATTGTACACGTTCCTCCCTCTTCCAGTCATTTGTGTGGAAAAGCACATGTCCGGGTTCTACGATGCTCTGTTGAGTGGAGTGGCCCCACGCAGAGGGCAACCCAGAGAGGGCTTGGTTGGAGTTGAGTTTGGATGGACGAAGTTCAACAAGTGCACCAGCGGCCAAAACCTGTGGTTTCAGGGGACGCCCAATTATGCTACAGTTCTCTTTAGCTAGTGGTATGCTTCTGATGAAATGTGTCATTACTGTCAAACGTACAGGTGCATATGGTGCATAAGTCACCTGAGGCTGTGGTTCATTGGTTGGGTTCTGAAACATCGTATTTTAGGTGGGGCCGCAGACACTGTCGAGATGTTGGAAGTGGGTCTCAAGTGCAACACGGTGGGGAAACCCAGCTTTAGATACTCACCAAGTGTTTACAGCTGTAGAGGTTGGAGGTCAATGGGGACATCTCTCAGACAGCTTCAGGGACCCTTGACACATGGAGACGGAAGACCAAACGTCTTCAGTTTGTTTCCAGTGTCTGCGGGGACTGCCAGGTTAGACCCTCTTAACGGGAGGATTCCAGGTACGCTTCCCACCTGAGTGCTCCACTTGATGGAAGTGTGGCGTGACGTCTTAATCACTACAACTGAGCAAAACATATTTGCAAAATAATTATGATTCAACTCAAAATATGATCCAAACACGTAGAAGTGTTTATGTGTGTTAACATAATATTGAACTGGGGAACATAGGACCACTGGAACATAGGAAGAGTGGGACATAGGACCGTTTGGGACATAGGACCACGGGAACATAGGACGTCTAATCAGCAGCGTAGAAGCCTTAACCAGGTGATTCTTCGTGGGCTTGGAGTTTGACTTGATTATCCTTCAGCGAGCTGTAGGCTGGTAAGACATGGAGATCTCATCTGCCAGCATTAGGGAAATCAAGCTCCCGTGGTCCCAGGAGAGCGAACCGACGCTCACAGAACGAGCCGAAGAGAGCGTACTGGAACAACAGCCAGCCTCCGGGACGGACTCTCTCTGCCGCCTGCTTCTTCCTATTTGTTTCCTGCAGTTCTTCCTGTCATGTGGCAGCCGTCAGCAGCAGCTGGCTTCACAACGCATTCTGGCTTTTACTTTATGAATTCCCGACCCACTGAGCAGATGCCAAAGTGTTTTTTTGTCCCCATGGGTCTGTCTGCAAGCTGCATCTCTCTGCTGTGTGTGCGTGCGTGTGTGTGTGTGTGTTTGACACGCTGCCATAAAGTCAATCAGGGGCCCAGCCCTGGATCAACAGGAGACCTGTGGGAGTAAAACCCCTGAAAAACCAAACAAACACAAATACTCGTGTGAGGAAGACATCCTGCCTCCGGTAGCCTGCTCCTGGTGTGAGGCTGAGTCTGGGTCTCTCACCCACTCCCTCCCTCTCCACCCTTCTGTCTCTCTCTCTCTGTCTCTGTCTGTCTGTCTGCTGTCGCTCTCTCTGTCTGTCTCTCTGTCTCTCTCTGTCTGTCTATCTGTCTCTCTCTCTCTTTCTGTCTCTCTGTCTCTCTCTCTCTATCTCTCTGGCTTGCTCTCTCGCTCACTCTCTGCTTTCCAAGCTCTTCACACAACAACCACCTTTTTGACAGCACTGGATTAAAAAGAAATACAATAAAGTGAAATAAAAGACATCAAATTGAAACCAAACATTCTAAATCACGAACAAAACCGTGCCACTGTGATCTTACAGACGAACTCACGGACCAGCAAACGTTGGTAACACATGCATACGTAGCTCAGTAAATAATGTAGGTATATGTGTTATTAGCTTCACGCGTATTGAATATGATGTTGGTATTCACGCGTATTCAGACGCTACAGACGCTGGTAACCCTGACAGCAGAAAGCGCCGGTCGTCCCGAGGCAGCTCCGACGTGTGGCAGAGGGAGGAGCTATCCGCTAACCAGGAACGCTACGGTGCCCGCGGTGGTCAGGTTCCAAGGTCACATGGCTGATGGTCATCAGATACAATGGACCGCAGGAGGGCTGAGTCCACTCCGCTGCTCAGAGAGGGGGGGCAGCGGGGGGGAAGCAGATGGTGAACGAGTCACTCCATATTTAGTTCAGCAGACCCCCGCTCCTGGGCTGTCGTGTTCAGTTTCCTCCCTGAAACATCTTGTCTCCCCCTCTCCGTTTTCCCTTCCGCCGACGGCAGGAGGCCGACCTTAAAGGAAGAGACAAGGTGGCCTGAATGTCGCTCACGCTGAGCTGGCCGCCGGGCTGACGCTGGACACGAACGGGCCGAGGCCCTGGGGGGGGGTCTCTTGGTGTGCAGTGGGGGGGGGGGGGGGGGGGGACCGCCGAGCACCGCTGGTACCGCCCCGAAGAATCGGGGCAGTACCCCGTTCTTCCAGCTGTGTGCGTTTTTTCGGTTCCCGCTCCTTCGACCGCTGCGGGGCGTGCGTGCGACGCGTGGGGGGGGGGGGGGGGGGGGGAGCGAGCAGAGCCTCTCTGCTGATGAGACCTGCTGCTGACACCGCGGTGACTCACCGGGGGCGGAGCCTCGCTGCGTCCTCACCACCGCTCCACCACGTCGGCCGTGTCCTCCGTCCTGGTCCCATGGACCCCTGCTGCTGGGGGGGAGGAAGGTCACAGGGGCAGCGAGACAGACCGCCATGTTTGGGAGGTCGACCCGAAACCAGCAGAGGGGTGAGAGGTTTCTGAGGCTCGCCCGTGTTGTGCCCCCCGGTGGTGTGTTTTGGTGTGTTTTGTCCTTTGAGGGGCGATCGAGGGGGCCTCTGCCGCCCCCCACGTCTCCCCGGGTCGCCGCCGCCACACCCGGGAAGAGACAGACGGGCGGTCGGGGTTGAGGAGCAGCTCACTGAAACAAATCACTGAAGAAACATATGAAACAGATTGTTTAACCGTATAGAATAGTAAGGGGTGGATTCTCTATACTCACAGACGCATGCCGGCGCGCACGCTCACACACACACACACACACACACATACAGTGGGTGTGTGTTTGTCACATGGGGGTGGATAAAAGGGAAAATGTGTGAAATGTTCGTGTTGCGGTGCCATGCACCAATTAGCCTGCGGTTAAGTGTTCTGCTCTGCGTCTCCAGAACATGCACATCTAAAAATACAAAGTCCTCTCAATTCTGAGAAAAAAAATATTTATTCTCAATTTTGGGCAGAATGGCGCAGCCCTCAGAGGGGGGGGGGGGGGGGGTGACGTGTCAGGGTGGGGGTGGTGGGTGGGGGGCGTGGATGGGGCCCGGTGGGCTGTGACGGTAGAGAAGGTTGAGATAACGTTGGAGGCCCCTGGGGGACAACACAGGAATACGAAGACAAATGTGTACCTGGGAGCCATCATCTCTGCTCCTTCATCATCACAAACTCAATATGGGTGTTGGACATTAGCCCCCTTCTCCCCCACCTCCTCCTCCTTCTTCTCCCTCACCTCCTACTCCTCCCCCTTCTCCTCATCCACCTCCTCCTCCACCTTCTCCCTCACCTCCTCTTCCCCCTTCTCCTCCCCCACCTCCTCCTCCCCCTTCTCCTCCCTCACCTCCTCCCCCACCTCCTCCTCCCCCTTCTCCTCCCCCACCTCCTCCTCCTCCTGTCTCTCTCGCTTTCTTCTGGGCGTTGTATCCTGAAATGTGTCCAGCTTCACTCTGTCACGTCACGCGATGCAAATGTGATTTGATAATGGAGAGACGTGAGCCGTGCATCTGTGATGTGACTGGAGAGGTAGATTGCTCTCTCTCTCTCGTCATGTGCCTGCCTTCCTCTTGGTACGATGGTTTCCTGTTCTTTGTGACGGGAGGGGAATGCGTTGTGGCAGTGGACGCGGCAGCAGGTGACAGGAAGTGTAATTCTACGCTCCGAACGATCGTACATCATTTTATTTTCTCGCCGTTTCGTTTTTACCCAGATTCTTTCTGGATATCAGACTTGAAGGGACTGATGTCCTCTACTTATCGTTTTATTTCTTTCTATTTTTCATTTTCGTGTTCTTGTTATATTATGAATATTATTATACGGGCTTCTGCGAAACGTATGCATTTTGATGTGATGATGGCGATGTCATCAGCCATCAACACTGGTGTCAAAGCCCACGTTAGTCTAGCATGTTAGCTTAGCATCGTATTACCAGTTGTTTGCCTTTCGGGGCCTGAAGAGATGTGATGCTGTGTCTTGTGTTCACACGGTGCAGCTGTTAGCCCAAACTTAAACATCTCTCTAACTCCTACCTTCTCCTCCTCACCCTCCCTCTCCTCTCACCTCCTCGTTTCCTGTCACCTCTATCTTCTCCTCTCCTCCCTCCTTCCATACCCTCCTCTATCACCTCTCCGCCCCTCTCTTCCCCTCACCCCCTATGTTCTCACCTGTCATGAAATCTCTCCTCTCCTCCCTCCTTCCATGTCCCCCTCTCTCACCTACCCTCATCATCTTCTCCTCCCCCCTGTCCTCCTCTCCCCCCACCCCCCTCTCCCCACTTCTCAACTGCCTTCTCGTCTCCTCCCTTCTCCTCTCTGCTCCCCCCCTCCTCTCCCCAGGGAGTGGTGGCTGCGGAGAAGAGCAGAGGAGGCCAGCTCCTGGAGGAGCCCAAGACGTTGCCTTTCCGAGCGAACACCTTCAGCCTACAGGTGTCCATCCAGGACGTCCCGCAGTTCCTGTGGAGCATCAAGCCCTTCTCCACCTGTCAGGTAACTGTCCCACGGGAAGGGGAACAACCCTACGGATAAAGGATGACAGATCTCTATCGTCTGAGATCTCCGCCACGTACTCCAGCAACGCCATCCAAACCAACACCTCCTACCTTCCTACCAACGCCACTGCCACATTCAGCACCATCAAAACGACACCAGCATCACCACCTCCAGCTTAGACCACCTCCACCACCAACACCACCACACCGCCATGCATTGTCATCCATCAGGACGTGGTGCCTCCTGGCGGCTCCTGGCAGCTCCAGGCAGCTCCTGGTGCCTCCTGGTGGCTCCTTTCCCACTGCATGTTTTCCGGGGCTTTGAGAGGAAGAGTCCAGGCTCTGGGAACCCTCCTGTACTTTGTGAGCCTGCAGAGTAATGGCCTAGCAGGGCGCCATACATCAAGTCAGCTTTTAGTGCTGGAGAGCAGCCCTGCCGCTCTCTGCGTCTGTCACCCCCCCCCAACCCCTACCTCCACCTCCACTCAACCTCCACCTCCACCTCCACTCAACCCCCACCTCCACCTCCACTCCATTATCCACTGCCCAGGATCAAAGCCCCTCAGATGGTTTAAATATGTGGCTGTGCATGTGTGTACATTTGTGTGCATGTGTATACTGTGTGTGTGTGCGCGCATGAGTGTGTGTGCGTGGTGGTGTGTTTGTGTGCGCGTGCGTGTGTTGTTTTTTGTTGCAGTGGTACTTTTAAGTTTGTTCATTATTTATTATTTACAGGTCACTTAAATATGCCGATAGGACGGGGGGAGAGGGCGAGGGCAGTAAAGGGAGGGAGGGGGAGAGCATGGGGAGGGGGGGTGGGTGGGGAAGGGAGAGGAGGGGAGGACAGAGAGAGAAAGAGGTGAAGGGGAGGACAGAGAGAGGGCTACAAAGAGCGAAAGGTACAGAGAGAGGGAGAGGGACAGAGAGAGAGAGAGTAAGAGGGACAGAGAGAGAGAGAGAGAGAGAGAGAGAGAGAGATAGATGCCTCCACACAGCTGGTTAATAATATATCAAAGGAAATCATTTCAACACCTCAGTTTTCTCCATCTCTGTTGCTGACTTAGCTTCTTCTGAGGTTGTCTCTCTGCCTCTGGGACTCGTTGATGCTTCACGTTGATTAGCAGGGGTTTGGTTTACCTCCCCAGCAGTTCATATCTGTTGTGCCTGTATCCTGTAGCCGTGCACAGCGACGTCGGTTACTCAAGTGTCTCGTCGCTGCCGAGAACGCTCGGCGAACGGCGAAACAAAAACCCCAGTTTCTCGGTTCGCCGCCGTTGCTTCCACGCGAAGGCCGACTTCGGGCCGGGGGGTTACCAAGGCAACCCGGCGCGACCGGCGCGGGAACTTCCCTTTGGCGCCGCGCGCCTCTGTCGGGTTCGATCCTCACGACGTGGACCCCACGGTTTGCATTCGGAGTAGCAAAACACACAAGCTGCGTTTCCTGTGTGGAGGCCGCGTACGTACGGCGTGGCCGTGGATCTCTGCTTCGCTGCTGCACGCTACAAGCTAGTCACTCCTGACTCATTTGAATATTCATTTAGTCATACAGTATGGCACGCGCTTTCATTCGAGGCGACTTCGGGCGTTTGATGCCCCCTCGATGTCCTTGAGTTGAATGCCCCGATAACCCGACCTGGCCATCAATGGCATGCGTGTGAGGAGCGCTCGCTGTGAACTGCCTCACATAAAAGGCTTCTGAGAAATGGGTTTCGTCGGGTGCTGTATGTCGCTCCGTGGCGTGGAGGGTGCCGGTGGAGTTTAGCTTGCCCTGGCGCGCACACCGGTCCAGGCGTGTTTTATTCTATTTCATTTTATGTCTCTTTGATTCATTCTTCCTACCTATGTCGGAGCGTGCCTTGTCCGAAAACATTTCACTGTACAGTCTGACTGTAAGTGATGCTGCGCATTTCATAATAAGCGACATCAACATTGAGGATCGAACCCAGGACCTGTTTATAGACTGGGAGTACCCCCCCCCCCCCCCCCCCCATCTTCAGTTGCTGTGACAACCTCCACCTCAACTCCTCTCCTCCTCCTCCTCCTCCTCCCCCTTCCTCCTCCTCCTCCTCCCCCTTCCTCCTCTCCCCTCTCTCTCCTCCTCTTGCTCCACCTCCTCCTCCCCCAGGAATTCTCCTTCCCCCAGGTGTGGGGCAGCAACCAGCAGCCCCTGCACTGTGCCTTTGCTCTGGAGCGCTACACCCCGGCCCCCACCCAGCTGTCCTGCAAGATCAGCGTGCGGCAGGTCAAAGGTCGCGAGCAGGTCCTGCAGGTGTACACCACTGTGGCCGAGGTGAGAGGCAGCGCACGCACCCACACACACACACACACACACCCACACGCACTCGTACATACACACATCTACACACACACACACACACACTGGCATTGTGTGTGGGGACGTTTGCTCTTCGGCGACCTCTTGTTGTAACCTTGGGGAGGCGGTGTCCAGACTGACAGCAGAGGTCTGGTCTCCAGACAGCCCTTGGTATTAATAGAGGAGAGGAGCAATGCCTGGGGAAGGGGGGGGAGAGAGAGCAAGAGAGAGAAAGAGAAAGAGAGATAGAGAGAAAGGGGGTAGAGAAGAGAGGGATAGATACCTCTCTCTGTCAACTTACAGTAGCTAGCTACTGTCGAGAGACACTGAGGGAACGGGGGGGGGGGGGGGGGGGCGGGGGACTGGCGCTGCTGTGGTGCTACTGTTCGTCCCCCCACCCCCCGCCCCCACCCACACCCCCTCACTCATTACATGGGAGACACATATGCACTTTTCCCGGGGTTGAATTATTTAGTTAACTGAGTGAGAGCAGAACACAGAGAGAGATAATTGGAGTTGTTATAGACTTGTTATTGTATTTCTAAATCAGTCCATGTTTTATAAAAATGAAACACGCGTAGTTAGCGAGTGCATGTGCTGGCATAGGCCTTACTGTCCCCACCCCCACCCCCTGTTTAACACTCCACCGTTTCATCCTGTTACCAAGGGCAACCACAAACTAAGCACTGCCAGTGTTTCTGATACACAAAATGCCTTTTTTTTTCATGGCAGCTCTTTAATCACGTCCTGTTTTCTCTTTCTCTATCTCCCTCTCTATCTCTCGCCCCCTCTCTCCCTTCTCTCGCATTCTCCCTTCCCTTCCTCTCTTCCTCCCCCCCCCCCCCCCCTGCAGAGCGACCAGGAGCCGGTCCCGTTCGTCCTGCAGACCGACTGCACCGTCACCTCTCAGACGGGGCCGCGGGCCTTCAAAATCCCGCTGTCCATCCGCCAGAGGATCTGCGCCACCTTCGACTCCACCGGCTCCTCCAGCAAGGACTGGCAGCTGCTGGCCCAGAAGCTGCGCCTGGATCGGTGAGCAGGCCGACCGCGCCGGGGCCCTCAGCCGTCAGCCCGCCGGCCGCTGTGTCCAGGGGCATCATCGCAATGATGTTGAGATTTCTTTGTATTGTGTCTCATTGGTCAGCTCAGCCGCTCTATTCAAAGCAACATGGCATGGCTGATATATACTGTAATAAACAACATAATATTAATAATAATCATACTCATAATAAAAACAAAATCAATAGTGAAATAATCATACAATACACGATAATGATAATTATTGTAATGCTAATAATAATAATACTGTTTTTTCAGATATTGCTTTTCTATTGGCTTTCTTTTAGTGATCGTAGTGATTTAGTTTCTACACCAAAAAACAACCTTTACAAAGCAATCAAAATACAAGAGTCACAACAATCAACTCAAATAAAGAATCAAACAAGTGTAGACGCAAACAGTGGGGGCCAGAGAGGCCGAGGGGCGGGGACCTCGGCTTTAACATCTTATTTAATAAAGGAGTGTTTTGAGAGGTGAAGTCAAGGCCAGCCGTCGCTCAGGGGCAGAGGATGTTTGCTCATGGTCAGGATCAAACCGGCAACCTTTCTGCTGCGAGCCAAACACCACCCAGGAATGCTATCCTCCCTGGACATCTGTCTGTGTGTGTCTGTGTGTGTAAATATACACATGTAAAGTATGTGTGTGTGCCATGCGTGCCTAGTGGTGTGTGAGTGTGTGTGTGTGTGTGTGTGTGTGTATATATATATATACTGTATGTGTGTGTATATTTCACAGCGGGTAACACATCATATGCTCTCATAACAACATGTCCATGGTAGATTGAACAAAACAGTTTGCACTCCTGGCGTGCATTCGTCGTCTGTTGCACCGTAGCAAACTCCTAATGACGAGCGTCGGTACGTGGCGACTGTGATCCACCAGCCTTCCTGTTTAATGTGAGCCGCACTCTGCAGGGACAGAGAGCGACCGGCCTCGCTACCACTCCACATCAGTCAGATAAGCTCCTTTCTGCAAGCTAGGCTGTTTGATGGGAAAGTTGGGCTTTATATCTCTGTGTGTCTCTGTGTGTGTGTGTGTGTGTGTGTGTGTGTGTGTGTGTGGGGGTGGTGGGGGGGGGGGGGGGGGGGTGACAGTAGAATGACAGTAAAATACTGCCCCCTGCTGGGTACAATAAATCCTGACTCAATCCGGTGTTGGCTTGTAGAGATTGGAAATGAAATGCAACCTTTTGAGGGTGTTTTGTAAATCAACATTTTGTTTGCGTGATATGCTGATGTAAGCTTCTCTACTGGGTACAGCAAAAATAATGAACATGCAGTATTAGCTTTCCCCCTCTGGTTATTCATAACGGGTTAAAGGGTTAACAGACATTACAGTCAGTCCAACCCCACTAATGTCTGTTAACCGTTGTGGAACCGTGGTCTCTGCAACTGTGGTTATTGAAATATGTCTTTCTGATTGGCTTGGTTTGGAAAAGAGGTGGAGGATATTTTCAGGTACACAGAAATTTGATATCTTCACTGATAATCCATTGTTATAATTCTGGGACTCGACCCCCACCTCCACCTATATGCTGTTAGATTAACTACACATGGTTTCTACCCCAAGCCTTAGGAATGAGAAACTTCATGCTAGTCTCTATCGTGAACCGCCTAAAGGCCATTAGAGGAACTACATGCTAGTCTCTACCGTGAACCGCCTAAAGGCCAATAGAGGAACTACATGCTAGTCTCTACCGTGAACAGTCTAAAGGCCATTAGAGGAACTACATGCTAGTTTCTACTGTGAACCGCCTAAAGGCCATTAGAGGAACTACATGCTAGTCTCTACCGTGAACCGTCTAAAGGCCATTAGAGGAACTACATGCTAGTCTCTACATTGAACCGCCAAAAGGCCATTAGAGGAACTACATGCTGGTCTCTACCGTGAACCGTCTAAAGGCCATTAGAGGAACTACATGCTAGTCTCTACATTGAACGTCTAAAGGCCATTAGAGGAACTACATGCTAGTCTCTACCGTGAACCGTCTAAAGGCCATTAGAGGAACTACATGCTAGTCTCTACATTGAACGTCTAAAGGCCATTAGAGGAACTACATGCTAGTCTCTACCGTGAACTGTCTAAAGGCCATTAGAGGAACTACATGCTAGTCTCTACATTGAACCGCCAAAAGGCCATTAGAAGAACTGCATGCTAGTCTCTACCGTGAACCACCTAAAGGCCATTAACTGCATGCTAGTCTCTACATTGAACCACCAAAAGGCCATCAGAGGAACTGCATGCTAGTCCCTTACTAACACACCTTGTGTCCCTGTGGCCAGGAACCTGTGCTACTTTGCCCAGCGGGACAGCCCGTCAGCAGTCATCCTGAGCCTGTGGGAGGCCCGGCACCAGGACTCGGCTGACCTGGACTCCCTGGCCAGCGCCCTGGAAGAGATCAGCAGGACCCACTCCCGCAGCCCCCCGCGGAGCCGGGGCGCGGCGCCTGATGGGCCGGACTCGAAGCGTGGCGACGCGGGGACACCGCCGGCGTACCCCGCGGAGAGCTCCGCCCCCGAGTACACGGGCTGAGGGACGGACGGACACACGGACCAACGGCAACCGTTAAAAAAAATAACACGGGAGAATAACAAAAACCAGGACCGGAGTGTAAAGTGTGAGACACTGATGAAATACGCATAATGCTGGCCCACCCCCCCCCCCCCCCCACCCCCCCACCCCGGCCCCCCCGGCGAGACGGGCAGCTCACGAAGGGCGCCGCCGAAAGGTCACGACTGTTGTCGGCGAAGACGAAGAACAACGGCCGAGACGGCCGGCTGCGTGGAGACGTGCCGCCTCCCCCGGGCGGACCTCCGCCCAGACCTCCAGCCGAGGCCGGACCGTAACTCCATCTGCCTCCACGCCCCGCTCTCTGTTTCCTCTCTGTCTTCACCCTCCGAAGGTCAGGCTGCCCTTGGTCCATCTGAGACCACTGAGGGTTCTCCTGACCCTGGGTGTGTGGGTGAGATGAAGGTGGTGGTGATGGAGGTGGTGGTGGTGTTGGTGGTGGTGATGGTAGAGGTAGTGGTAGTGGTGGTGGAGGTGGTGGTGGTGGTGGAGTTGGAGGTAGAGGTGGTAGCGGTGCATTCAGTTTCTTCAGACATTGATGCAGCTGGTGATGGTGGTAGTGGTGCAGATGTTGTGGAGCTGGTGGTGTTGGTGGTGAAGCCAGTGGTGGTGGTGGACTCAAAATGAATGAGAGTAAAGGGATAGTATTGGGGGAGTGGAAATGGCCCTATTACGCAACGGCATGTGTACAAACCTATTACCTGATCTACCAGTATCATGTTCTATGTTATCTTAATGGTGGTGGTGGTGGTGGTGGTGGTGGTGGTGGTGGTTTCAGACTGGCTAGTCTGTAAAGCATGAGTGTATTCACACACACACACACACACACACACACACACACACACACACACGCACACACACACACACACACACACACGCACTGCATTTCAGCACAGTGACTCACAGCCCTGTAGAGTGGAGAGACAGACACACAGACATGCACGCCACACACACCCTGGCAGATAGAGAGAGTGAATGACTGACAGCGAAAGGAAGCTAGCAGAATACAACCTGATTGCGTTGTTACTCACGTGTTACAAATGTCACATGACATGACACACACACACACACATGCACACACCACCGCCATTTTGTATATGCTACAAAATGACGTCATCGTTTTGTTTGCTCTCCTGATTCTCTGGTTCTTTTAGGCTTGAGAGGTTCTTCACACGGTAATGCTCATTTAAATTTTACATTTAAATTATTAGTCATCTCTTTGCACTGCTTTTTTTAAATATATATTTAAGATGATGAGAATGAAAAAAAAAGTGACTTTCTTTTGGCGTTTCTTGTTTGTTTACATAACGACCGCTTCCTTATTGTGACGCATTGGTTTGAAATCACGACTCCCACGAGTGTAAAAAAAAAGAAGAAAAAAAAAGTGTGCTTTTGTAGTGCTGAGTGTGAGAGAGCTGTCCACTCTCGGCCCACACCAGCGTTTGTGTTTCTAAATGTTCACCTTTGTCTGTTTGCCATCAACTAAAGAATTTAACATTCACACGTTTAAACACTCACTAACTCACACACACACACACCACACACACACACACACATACATCCAGTCACACACACACACAGTCACGCACACACACACATATACAGTCACACACGCACACACTCACAGTCACACACGCACACACGCACAGTCACACACACACACGCACACAGACAGACACGCACACAAACACACACACACACAGTCGCGCATGCAGGCACACACACACACACATACAGTCACACACGCACACACTCACAGTCACTCACGCACACACGAACATAGACACGCACACACACACACACACAGTCACGCACACACACACACACACACACACATACAGTCACACACGCACACACTCACAGTCACACACGCACACACGCACAGTCACACACACACACGCACACAGACAGACACGCACACACATACACACACACACATACAGTCACACACGCACACACTCACAGTCACTCACGCACACACGCACATAGACACGCACACACACACACAGACAGACACGCACACACACACACACTGTCGCGCACGCAGGCACACACACACACACATACAGTCACACACGCACACACTCACAGTCACTCACGCACACACGCACAGACACGCACACACACAGTCACGCACACACACACACACACACACACACACACACATACAGTCACACACGCAAACACTCACAGTCACACATGCAGTCACACACACGCACGCACACAGACACACACACACAGTGACACGCACATACAGTGGCACGCACATACACACAGGCACACACACACACAGTCAAGCGCACATGCAGTCGCACACACACACACAGTCACACACACACACACACACACACACCTGTGTATAATGCTTTGGTGTCTTAACTTGTTTTTTGCGATGAGAAAAGAACTGTTGATCATCCCTTCCTTCCTGAGTTGGTCCCCTATTTCTCCTTTCCTCCTCTTCATTAACCCTTCTCATTATCATCCTCGCCCTCATCATGTCTCCTGCTCCTCCTTTATCCCCTCCTCCTCTCTCTCGCCCTCCTTCTCCTCCGTCTGCTCCTCTGTCCCCTCCTCTCCCGCTTCTAACAGTATCCTTTTCCTCCTCCGACCTCCTCCTCCTCCACCTCTACTCCTCCTCCTCCTTCTCCTCTGTTGTGTCCCGCATGACGTCCGTCTTGACATCACGATTCTTGTGCCTTGTTTAACTGTCAACGGTGAATGTTGTTAAGTACAAACGGGGCTGAAAAGTGAAAAAATAAAAAAGTAAAACAAAGTAAATCCTAATCATATTGACATACATTTAAAGGTTATTAGTTTAAAAAAAAAAAAAAAAAAACGTATTACAGATGATAATATTGATTAGGCTGCAGCTTTTGTAGTGCTAAACATCTATGTTTGGTATGGCAGAGCAGCTTTGTGCTATATTGTATCTATAATTATGGACATTTTGGATGTTTTTCTGTACAGTAGAATTTGCAAATGTATATGCAGCCTTTTTGGAAATAAATGTACAGTTGAAAAACTCAATTTTTGTTCAGTCTGTCTTGTGCTTTTTGCGCGTCAACAAGACATTGGCCAAGTGTGTCGTTGGTTTGTGAGGAGCTCATCCAGGCAGCCGTGCTCAGGTCCCTCGGCGCCGCCATTCGTACTGCACTGCATCTTAAAGGAAGAGTACATTTTACACGTGCATATCATAATATTGAGAATTGTTGGTAAATTTGACGGGAAATATATTTTTATCCTGCCTGGGCTCACACCTTCAGTCAAACAGAAGTTGACTCAAGCAGACCTCTCCAATGAAAAAAGTGGATAGATTGCAACCTACTATGGTGTTCAAAGTAGAAGGACCTTCGGACGTGTTGGCTCCAGGGGGGGGGGAGGGGGGGTCGTGGTGGGGGCCCTCCTCCCGGGGCGCAGCCCTCAGTGCTCGGGGTTCACCCAGCCGATTCAAAATGGCTTCCTCTAACTTTCCACGTTTTGTGTCCGTTTTGGCCGAAGGAATTGTGTTCAAGTGTAATTGTGTTTGTGTGTATGAAACACAACAAAACATTATGCTGTTGATCATTAAACAATAAAATATTATTCATTAAAACAATGTGTACAGCACCTTTCCTGAAAATGTGTGTTTACAGGACATTGCTAAACTAATCAAATCTAAATAAACAAATACTCCATACTGAGCTGGCATTGACCAGGTCAGGATACATACTGAGCTGGTACTGACCAGAACACAGTCCATACTGAGCTGGTACTGACCAGAACACAGTCCATACTGAGCTGGTACTGACCAGGACACAGTCCATACTGAGCTGATACCGACCCGGCCATACTGAGCTGGTACACACGTTAAGGGGAATGGCAAGTTTCCTGCCACAAGAACCGCATGGTTCTGCCTGACCAGTACTCGGCAAGGAAGACCAACAGAGCACAGAGCCTGTGGGAGAGGAACAGAAGCCGAATATTGGAATAATAATGTATCTTTACCTTTCTGAACACTCAGAGTGCAGTCCTACGTATACCACGGCAGACACCTCACTGAAGTGCAGTCAAAGAACATGGAACAATGCAACATGAAATTGCCACTGTTTGAGGCAATTCCATTGCCACAAACATTGCAACATGATCTTGACCTTAGTGCAGCAGACACACGCCGTTTAGCAAAACCACAGTGAGTGTGTGAGAGTGGCAGGACTCCTTTAACCCAACCCTACCCCAACCACAGCAGCACAGCCTCTGACGCCAGGGAGCACATTACAACACCACACTGAGAAATACCTCAAAGTGGTAGAAACAGTCAGTTTCATCAAACACGCCACATTATAGAACAGATCACATCATATCACACACAAAAAGTCCTTTGAAAGGTTTGTGTCGGAAATCTCTGGAACAAACAAGTGTGTGGCATTATCACACACTCCCTTTCAGATGCATACTTTGTCTGATTTCACAACCATGTCAAACATCAAGTGGAAAAACTAGTCTGGCGAGTTTGCTCGGTGTATAATTCTAAAGACAGAGATTTGATGTTAATGTCCCCGCTGGTGTTTCATCTCACAGCAGTTGAACCAGGGAGCCATGCCACCAGCCTGGAGTCACTGGCTGAGAAGTGGCTGAAATCACTTCAGGGCAATTCATGCAATTGTCTTCAAATATGAAGATAAATTCCAACATTTTGAAGTAGGCCAGCTGAAACAGTGATTGCTTTGGTAACCCTGTTTTACCCGGTGGACACCCACGCACACACACACACTCACACATACACTCTCTCTCTCTCACACACACTCACACGCACACACATACACATACACATACACGTACACTCACACAGACATACACACACATACACATAGACACACAGACACTCACACATACACGCTCTCTCTCTTTCTCTCTGTCTTTCTCACACAGACATACACACACACCCGTACACACGCATGCACATAGACACACACAGTCTCGCATAAACCAGTGTAAATAAAAAAATACAGTAGACTTATCTATGCATGCGTGGTTCAGAGGCTGCACCCTACACTGTAACAAATTGCTGTAATTTCTACAGTAGAATTGTACAGTAACTTCTTGTTTTATCATTTTACAAAG
Source organism: Urophycis tenuis (assembly GCA_036785325.1). Lineage (NCBI taxonomy): Eukaryota > Metazoa > Chordata > Actinopteri > Gadiformes > Phycidae > Urophycis > Urophycis tenuis. Next base: position 4,947,110 of record JAXIVH010000015.1, read on the forward strand.
TAGAACTGTCGCAATGCATCATGGGTCCACAAATAATTACAGTAGCTGACAGAATTTTACCACAGTAACATGTTGTAAAATGACGCAATGATGCAAGTTGATGTCTTACAGTTAAATACTGTTGATATTGGTTTGAAATATTGGTTTGAAAGGGGAGCACTTGAGCAGATTTGATGTTGGAAGCATCGGAGCAACAGCGGTGTTGATCCACTCATTGTTATAATGTAAGTTGAATGCAAATAGCCTACAAAATTTGAATGTGATGCAACTTGTTAACTGTTAATATAACCAAAGTCGACTGTGTCAGTTATTAGACTGGTTTGTATGTCGTCAAAGAAAGTGAGTTTTCAGAGAACATTTTGGACAAGCAATCCCAGGTGAAGCACCACCATAGACGACCTCAGTGAGCGCTGATGGCACAACACTGGCCACGAAATCAGCTCTTTGGTGAGAACAATGTTTCATTTGTGTTACTCACTGTATAATTTCCGATTATTTTAGAGAAGTTGTGTTTCAAACATAACCGCTAGAAATAGTTGAGATTCAGCATGAGCTCAGTTTCCATCGTTTTGTTTTGTTTTTTAGCATTAGCTAACGTTCACTAAAGTCAGCGTAAGTGAAGCTAAAGCTAGCTACATGCTACACCAATAGTTAAAAAAAAAGTCACATTGGACCGAAAGCCCATAGTTCAACGACCCGTTACCCCGAAAACTAAAGCCCACTTATCCGATGGTCTGTCGCTCCGAAATCGGAGTTCAGTGACTGCCGGCTACTTTCCAGACTCCATATTGCTCAATGTAACCGATTTAATGTCCACTTTGTGAAACATGATGCCAAACGTATCCTAAGAACTGAGTGAACGGCAGTATCACTACGCACTGGTGACTCTAGGCGGCCTGCGCGTTGAGTTGTATGTAAAAAGGCTCCAGTGCGTATACACTGTAGCCTACACTGTAGACTGTTCCAATGTAAGTAGTGGTCCAAGAGCACCGCGAAGCAGCAAAATACACTAAATATAGTGTATTCTGTTGTGAATGCAAAACAATTTGTATGTTGGTGTGTTTCATTTGATGCTATTGTTGACATTCAAAGCTGGGGCTGGTCGGGATATCTCCAACCAGAGTACCTTCTCACTGAGGTTATGTTGATGCAAATATATCACCCCATGTGAGTAATTCATACAATCTTGTGAGAAGAAATCAAAACTATCCCTTTAACCGCTACAGTTCCACTGTATTGGTCATTGCGTTGCAGAGTCACTTCCTGGTTCAGCTTGCCTGGACCAGGAAGTGAAATAATGGAGAAAAAAAAAACTTTTTTTTTTTTTTTTTTTTTTACTGAATTTAATTTTTTTCATGTTTTCATTCATTCATTATTGGAAGGGCAAATTATTTACCTGTCTTGCACAGCCAGATATGCTCTCTCTTGTGGAGCAGCTGTGAGTGGAGTTTATTTTGTGATTTTGTGATTTCAGATGTTTCAATGGACTCAATCCAACCAGTGGCACCAAGACAGCAAAGCTGGTCTGCCAAAGAAGTGGGAAGGTGCATGAGAAGAAGATGAGCTCAGTCAATCCTCATGTCTCCCCTCTCCTCAGGCGATTAATCGACTTTGAATGGCTCTAAGTCTGTTGTTCAGTTCAAGGCACCTCTGAATGCATGTTGCAAAACTATTGAGTTTTAACAAAAGTTTTGTTTTGTTGCAGCGCTGACTGTTTTATTTAACAGGTGGGGAGAATCTAAAGCAATGTTGATGCATTTTGGATTAACAGCAAGACACTTAACAATGTGCTTTTGCTTAAGATGCTAATGTGGAAGTAGTATTAACAGCTATTTACTGGCAATTGCTGTAATTTGAATAGAATACAAGATCATGTTGTAAACTAGATTACAATTAATAGTTGTTTTTCTGAAAAACAACAAACTGCTGTAATTTATATACAACAAATCCCGTAATATATACTATAATTCTTTTTACAGTAATTAATAGCAATTTTACAATACTTTATATGTAACTTTTTTTTCCAGATATTTACTGTAAATTCTACAGCAAATTATTTGCAGTGTACTGTCTTATCAGAGGAAACATATGACCACTGGTCCTCCAACATGTGATGAGTTCATGGTTAAATAGAGATTAAACATGCTTATCTACATACTGCTAGAAGGCTATGAGGCCACTAGCCAACCGTACTGCTAGAAGGCTATGGGGCCGCTAGCCAACCGTACTGCTAGAAGGCTATGGGGCCGCTAGCCAACCGTACTGCTAGAAGGCTATGGGGCAGCTAGCCAACCGTACTGCTAGAAAGCTACGAGGCCAGCTGCTGTACGGCTAAAAGGCTATGGGGCTGCTAGCTGCCGTACTCCTAAAAGGCTATTGGGCTGCTAGCCGCCGTACTGCTAAAAGGCTATGGGGCTGCTAGCTGCCATACTGCTAAAAGGCTATGGGGCTGCTAGCTGCTGTACTGCTAAAAGGCTATGAGGCTGCTAGCTGCCGTACTGCTAAAAGGCTATGGGGCTGTTATCTCCACTCAGAACAGGCTTCATGTCACGAGTGAGCATATAACAGTTGCTGTACGTGACCAGGAATCCAATCTTCACCATACAGTCGTTTACTGTGTGTGTGTGTGTGTGTGTGTGTGTGTGTGTGTGTGTGTGTGTGTGTGTATGTGTCTGTGTTTTTAGAGAGATGTGTCACATTCCACATGGCTTCTCTAAGATGCACTCACACCACACACACACACACACACACACACACACACACACACACACACACACACACACACACACACACACACACACACACACACACACACCAACCTCCCTTTCCTGACTGGATATCTCAGTGTAACAGACAACTGTTTCTAGATCAGCTCTAAACTGACTAAAGATTGCTCAAGTCTGGCATTACCCTCCGGAAGCTAGGGTTAGTCAGAGAGAAAAGGGGAAGGATCAGTATTCACTGTGTATGTGGGGGGGGGGGGGGGGGGGGGGACCTGTGCATCAGGTGATCACAGCAAAATAAGGACGAGAGAGAGAGAGAGAGAGAGAGAGAGAGAGAGAGAGAGAGAGAGAGAGAGAGAGAGAGAGAGAGAGAGAGGCGGGGGCTAATTGAAGCGAACGTAACCTGACCCTGACTACTGGCCCCGCCCCGGGGCGGGGTCAGTGAAGTGTTATTTACTTATTCCTCACCGAATCTCTTGGAACCTCATTAGAAAGTAATCATCCGATTTAACGACAAGCGGATTTTATTGGAACACATTGCCCAGACTGACAGCGATGGATAAAGGCCGTGTTACGGTGAGTCCTGCTCAGGTGTGTGTGTTGATGTGGGGCCCGGGGCACCCTACTGAGTAGCGCTGGAGGGGCTGGGCAGCACCACGCCGTCCTGGTCAGGCTGACCGCAGCTCCGCTCGGTGGCGGCTTGTGTTAGTCTGTCGAACTAACCAGGAGAAGAAGGCCTGACAAACTTAGTTTCTGTTAGTTTCTCTTTAAACAAATGTCTATATAATTGCTCTTTGTAACTTGGCATTAGCCAGATATGTTGTTTACTAGCAATGGTTCACCCAGCAATTGGAATGCTTGAAACTGGTTGGGGACTTTCTTACTGTATTAACAGCAATTAAATGTTTCACCTTCTTCTGACAAAAGCACTTATTGTAAGTCGCTTTCGATAAAAGCTTAATGCCCTAAATCTAAATCTACATTGAATGGATGGCAAATGAGTGCAATAGGCCCGCCGGCGTTTACCGACAGTCTCACCTCCGCATTATTGGGAAGTCGGGAAGTCCCATTCTGGCCAGTGTTTTTATTTTATTAAATGCAGTGATTGGACGTGTTTTTTTTTAATGTAATATTTTTAATGTTTTGGGTCACCTTTTTGAGAGATCTCCTCCTTATTTGGACCATGCCTCTGTAAATTGCCCGAGTTAGGCCTATTTGGAAATCGAAACCTGTTGACTTGGTGTGACGTAGGGTGACGTCTCCACAGGTGTCAGGCACAGGTAGCCTGAGTCTCAGGTGAGTCCAACCCGCCAATCGCTACCATGAACTCACGAGATTAGATTGAATCACGTGGCTATGATGAAGCTGTCAGGAATTCGAGCCATATTTGGCAGTTACCTGGCATGGAGCAATTGAGGCAAAATCAAAATGAAGGCATCATGAAGCCCAGTAAGGTTTTGGGTAAGCAGAATAGAATTTAAGTTGTGTGTGTGTGTGTGTGTGTGTGTGTGTGTGTGTGTGTGTGTGTGTGTGTGTGTGTGTGTGTGTGTTAGGCATGGTGTGTTGGATTACTTTGGATTACTACTTCGACCTTCAGCTGTTGTGAAGCCCTACCTTTTGCGCCAAGCATCCAGTCCTGCAGAGATGACATGTACCGGCACTCCAACCTGTGCTGCTTAAAATGCCCAGCCGGTAAGACGCAAACCCCCACCTCTGCTCAGCTCCACCCTGAGCAGTGTGACGATGGGGTGGTTGTAAGACTCAAACCCCCACCTCTGCTCAGCTCCACCCTGAGCAGTGTGGCGATGGGGTGTCTGTGATTTGAATAGGAACCCTGTCAAAGGCTTCTCTTCCTGGGGTCCACATAACACATTAGTCACACTCACAACCCACATGTTTAACTCCGCTAAATCCATGAATACAGAAATATTCAATGTTGTTGAGATCACATTAAAAGTGCAAAGGTCAGTTTTAGAGGTATCATTTGAGTGTAATTTGTTAGAAATGCCATTGCCTTCCGTCAGCTCTTAGTGAGTGAAATGTGCTGTGAGATGATCTGTTGTGGTTGAATGCACCTCTTCCCTTTTGTATGAGAGTTCTTTTAATATGGACTGCTCTCAACTTTATTGATTCAACTTTATTGTCATTGTGCAGAGTACAGAAGTACAGAGACAACAACATGTAGAAATGTAGAAACTCGGGGCATTCCTCTTGCCTGTCAATCGTGCACACGCACCACAGGTGAATGAGATGCTTCTCAATGGTAGAGAAACATGGGCAGGGAGCATTTCAGCACTGATCCTGTGTGTGTGTGCGTGTGTGTGTGTGTGTGTCAGGGCAACACAAGACTGCTCCGTGCACCAGTGAGGGCGGTAGCAGTGAGTGTTCACCATGTCACGCTGGAACGTTCACGGTGCACGACAACGACCTGCACTTCTGTCCGACCTGCGACCAGTGCAGCCCAGGTGAGACGCAGATTGTGAGCGAGTGATGAATGCAAGGGTGATTGTGAACGAGTGAGACGGGATTATGAGCGAGTGATGGGTGAGAGGGTTATTGCGAGAGACAGTTGGGCAGGTGTTTGTGAATGAGTGAGAGGGCGACTGAATGAGTTACAGGTGATAGTGTATGAGTGACAGTGGATTGTGAATGAGTGATATAGCTAAGAGGTTGAGTGTAAATGAGTGGGTGACTCGTGAGTGAGTGAGACAGACCTGAAGCTCTGTGACCTCAACGTGTGTGCGTGTGTGCGTGCGTGCGTGTGTGTGTGTCCCAGATAAGGAGTTGGTCCAGAGCTGTACACCCACTCGGAACACGGTGTGCCGGTGTAAGCCCGGGCACTTCTGCCTCCCGCACAATGCCTGTGAGGTGTGCCATAAGTGCAAGAGGTGAGCCCAGGGCTGGGGTGTGCAGTTAGCAGTTCTATGGTCCGCAAACTACATCCGCTGGAGATCGCTTCCATTTATCACACCGCCACGGTGTGATAAATGGAAGCGATCTCCAGCGGATGTAGTTAGCGGACCAATCACAGCCAATGCCGCTGCTTTGGTGTCTATGATTTTTGGGAGGTGCACGTCAGGCCCTTGCGGTGGACACAAGGGGGGTCCGCAAGGACGTAATGGGTCCATAAGCCCCCTAGCGTTGCGTCAACGCGGAAGCATAACTTAAGCATGACTTGGGCTTTAGACTTGATCAATGGCACCAATATTTAGTTTTTCAAAAGCGTGTGGATATTTCCCTTGCGGATGAGGAATTCAGTCAGTATGTTTACATGCAGCAAGAAATTCGAATTTCTAATCGTATAAGACATCGTTCGGACTTTTTTAGTGCATGTAAACACCTTAAACCGACCTACTTCGGACCTACTTCGGACATCTCAAAATTGGATGACAACACCTAGATAATTCGTTCATAGTCGGACTTTTAACGGCATGTATACTCAGCAATCGGATCTGAATCGGATTTTGCATTCTGCGCATGCGCATCGCCATTCTGCGCATGCGCAGAGCGCCACATAGCGTCCATAGTCAGCCACGCTCCGGCTGTTAATCCGATTCTCTGAACGGCATGTATACTCGGACAAGTGATCCGGTCTTACGCATGTCATTATCTGATCCTATCAGAAATTCGAATTTCTTGCTGCATGTAAACGTACTGACTGAATGCGAGTTTGCACTGGAGCCCAAGCCTACTGACTGCTACATGTTGCTCTCTCAAGCCACAGTTTGGTTCATGTTTATTGAACATAAACTGTGTTTTTATTGTAGAGTTATACATTTTCAGACGACACCCAGTGATCCCCCTCCTGTGGATGTATATTTTATACTTTTTTTATATACTTTCTCTTCCAAAGATGCGCAGATGGACAGACGCAGATAAAGGAGTGCACTGCCGACTCTGACAGAGAGTGCTCCATGAGCCCGGACCCCGATGACCACACAGGTAGGTGGCCTCAATCCTGCAGCCCCGGGGAAGCTACAGGCCAACCCTCTTGTGCCATTTAGTCATTTGGCACACGTTTATCCAACGCGTCCTCCTGCACTGGATGAAAGCAGTAAGACTCTTAGGAGACCCTTCATACAAAGGTGTCAACCAGTGAAGATGGGTCTGCTACCCTTGCCCGAGTACATGCACACGGAGCAAACCCATAATTAGTATTATGTGCTACACCTGGGTTTTGTCACTCTGTGAAAAGGGTCTATTTTCTGTGGGTTGGTCCATCAATCAGTGAAAGACCACATGATAAACTTGTTGGCAGTTCTATGGCTGATTGTCCTCTGTCCACGTCTGCAGCTATCTGGATTGCCGTGATTGTCATTGTGGCCCTCGGGTTCATAGTCATTGCCGTTGTCGTCGTCTGCAAGAAAAAGAAAAGGCTGCAATGTAAGTTTAATACAAGAGCAAAATAAGGCAAATTTTTTGTTGGAAGTTAAAAAAAAAATACTATGCTAGTATTTTTAAAAAGGTTACTAATTTTGGTAGTAATTAATGAGTAACACAAATGTTATTTCTACAGTTAGGGTGTTAATCTATATTAATTAGCATATATTAGCATACCAAATCACCTTTAAGCCCTGATCTCCAGTAAGTTAACCTCCTGGCAACATGGCCTACTTGCAACATGATTTTTGTTACAGTTTGTTTCATTTCATTGAATGTTTTGCCTCAAGATGTGTTAATACCCGAGCAGAAACATGTCCATAACTGGTGCTTGTCAAGAGGAAAAGCTTTCACTGTCTTTCCTTTTCTTCCCAGGCCAGAGCCAAAAATTCTGTCCAAATTCTCAGGGGGTGAGTCACCAGACACACCTTTCTCGTAAAGTCAATATGATAACCCACAACATCCTAGGTGGTTTCCAGAAGGTTAGAATCAATTGAACTTTAAGTTGTTGTTGTTGAAAACCTAACCGATGTACACTTCATTCCAGGGTTGCATTTTCTGATATGTGTAATGTCATACTTGTACCCTGATTTGCAATTTGTAATTAGCAATTTGTCCCTCGCTATAGCGCCAGGCTCTTGATGTCACTGTTGTATGTATTCTTTTTAATGCATACCCAATTCCAAACGACACCCTTTGGTTGGGGGACACCCCTATTACAATAGTTTAGACAGCCAATGTCTAACTCTAGATGGGCAAAGGGAGTAAAAAGTACCCTTAAGTTAGCAGCACCATTCTTTAAAGGAGGCCCGTGTGACGGGCTGCATCTTGCCTGCCCTTGCTAGGATGCCACAGTTGAAGCCTCCTTCGAGAGCATGCAGAATGCCCAAAACGGGTCAGTCCAATCCCCCCTGATGCTCTCGGAGGTGCCCGGGCCCGAAGGCTCGGTCACCGATGAAGACCCTGGTCTGGGCGACAGCAGCTCTGAGATCAGCGCCTCGGAGCAGTACCCCAATCGATGCACCCCACCGCCCCCTTCCAGTGCCCATCCATGGACCTCCGGCCCGCCCTGCGCGAGAGTAAGCACGCCGCTAGCCCTGGCTCTGATTGACCCAACACTGCTGGTTGATCCTGGCATTCAGCTGTCCTTCAGTTGTCCTTGAGCTGTCCTTGAGCTGCCCTTCAGTTGTCTTACACCTCTTTTTGGGGCAGCAAAGCTCAGTGGGTAGAGCGGGTCGTCCACCAACCGGAGGGTTGGCGGTTCGATCCCCACCTCCAACTGTCCACATGCTGAACCCCGTAAATGTACTGATTGGTTGGCTTTGGACAAAAGCGTCTGCTAAATGCCATTCTTCTTCTTCTTCTTCTTCAGCTGTCCTTCAGCTGTTCTTCCCATTTCAGTTCCCAGTGATTAAAAACTGGAGATCTTCTGGTGACAAGGGGCTGCTGTGGGTGCTCTTTCCCACTCCTCACCCAACTTCTTTTTATCTACTACCATGGCCTAAGGCACATGCGCTCCGGGCTTGAAATCAGATCTTGTGCGTGTGGTGGAGGGTTCTCTATTGAGAGTGTTCCTATGTGCTACACAGTAGGCTAGTGCATGGTCCGTTGCTTTAATGTTTCTCTGTAGAAACTCGTGCCAGTGGTGTTAATTGAAGCTGGTGAATTGTTTCTTTTGAGGAAGGGCTATTTGACGAGGACTGAAGGCCAAAATATAAATTTTTGTCGAATAGCCAGCATGGGTCTCTGGGCTGGCACTTGTATCAATGGTTTTGCATGCTGAATCTGTGCGCATAGTCCGCCAAACGTCCAATGTGCGGTCGACATACTGTAGGTGAGGTGAACCTCTTCATCCATCTAAAGGCCGGCGCACACCTTTACGATGTCATCGTTTCATCGTTTGTCGGGTGATCGGCATAACAATTCGGACCGTATTTGACACGCTCGCTCGTCCACCGCACACACTTGCGAACCTACGATTTTTCTGACCGAATGTTATCTATCACATGACCGAAATAGGAAGCCACAAATCACGTGACTTTCAAACTGAAAATGGCGATCGATTTCCCCCGGCTTGCATTATTTATCATAAGTCTACTGCGTCGATTACGCCGTAATCATGCCATTGAGAAACGAGAGAAGAGAAAGTTGTGGTCACAAAGTTGGTTACGAAGGCGGGAGACACTTGGTGTAGTCAGCGCTTACTGTAATCCAGACACGCTGTGTCATACAGACATGGCCATGACGACCATATTGTTATCATTTCTTCCTCCCGCTCGGGGGTCCATGCACGTTCACTGGAGGCAGCCATGTTTGTGTCGTAGTCGTCCAACGTGACTAAGTGCGCTATTCCCATTGGCTGTTTAAATAATCCTGCGCGATGACATTGGAAGAGAGACCGCACACACATACGATTGTATTCGGCACGAGGAAAATCCTTTACGAAATATCAAACATGTTTGATTTGATCCGATGAAACGACAAACGACAAAATCGTTTGTCGGCTGCTACCGCACACCTTTACGATTCCCATGCGAAGTCATCGGGCCGACAAAATCGCACACGAATCGTAAAGGTGTGCGCCGGCCTTTAAGCGAGCCATCACCCTGGTGTCTACAAGAAGGCTGAGCCGGGGTGGAGAGACCCACGCTGAAGCTCCTATTCGGAGGGTGCATGATGAACTGTGGACGCTTTCCCTTTGGGACGAGCGAGCTGAACGGAACAAAAGGATTGTTTTTGATTTGTTGTCTTTTGCTTTTTCTTCAAGCGCGATCAACAGCTGGTGCCTTTACAAGGTACGATTTGTCTTTTTTTTTTTCTTCTCTATGTACTGAATGCATCCAACTTTACTGGGTACTGAATACATCAACTGTACTTACTGGGTACTGAATACATCCAACGTTTCCCCCTCGTGTTCAGGTGAAGAATCTTTAAAGAGCTGCTTTGAGTATTTTTATGAACTGGAAATCAAATTCCACAAGCGGTTCTTCAGAAGCTTGACCATGAGTGACAACGACATCACCTACGCCGAGCGCCTGGATCCCGAGGAAGCCATGTATGAGCTGCTGTCAAAATGGCAGCAGAAGACCGGACGAGAAGCCAGCCTCGACCACCTGCTGCAGAAGCTGCGGGACTTGGACCAGAACCTTGTGGCGGACAAGGTCATCGACAAGGCCATCGCTAATGGCTACTATGAAGTTAAGCCCACAGAACCTCAAGAGTAGCGAGTGAACCGTTCCAAGGAGTCTTGCCCGGGCATGCCTTTCTGGCACGCCTTGTAAATAAAGTCACTCGAGGGATGCTATGAGGGGAGCTTTTGCATTGGCTCAGCCTGAGGCTGGGCCAAGTCTACTTGAACAAACTCTTTGGGAGTGGGGCTTTTCGTTTTTCCTGACTGTTTAGCTTTACTGTATCTGAACACTGGTGAACGGCAGACTTGATCGACTGCGACCTGAAGTCAAGAGGATATTGGTTGTACACAAATGCACCAACCAGCCTTAAAGGTTATCATGTCAATCAGCTGTCGTGAACCATGCTCATTCGAAATATTGAGAACAAAAAAATGTTCGATTTTTACAAAAAAGTGTTTAGTTGTGAACAAGCTATTGCTTTCTGAATGTAGGCTTGAGGTTTGCTGCATAAGCTACACCAGTGCTTTCCTGCCTCAGGGAATGAGCCACTAAGCCACTGGTACAGCCTTCACTACATTTTATATATATATATATATATATATATATATATATATATATATATATATATATATATATATATTTATTTATTTATATATATATATATATATATATATATATATATATACATACATACATGGAGCGATCCACAGACAGAGCTCTAGTAGTGCTTGCAATGGGCAAGCACTACTAGAGCTCTGTCTGTGGATCGCTCCATGTGTATATATATGTGTATATATATATATATATATATATATATATATATATACATGGAGCGATCCACAGACAGAGCTCTAGTAGTGCTTGCAATGGGCAAGCACCCTCCCACTCTGGCAGAAACATGTGTATGACTATATCTAGTCAAGATGAAATGACAATTGTCAGATTTCATTATGTGCTAAATATGGAGCATGAAGAAATTGATGTATTCATGCAAAAAAAAAGTATTACATATCTATTTATTGATAGTTACTTACATACTTATTTATATTTCAATAATTTATTTTTGAAATGAGTACAGAAATACTGAATGTATTTCGCACAGCACAGGGACAGCTTTTTGGCTGGAGCCTTATTTATATACTTTTATATTCATTTGGTCCTGCTATTGGCCTTGGCCGAGTTCATCCCGTTTTCTCTCTTGGTTTGTCATGACCACTGAGAATAATGACTGACAATGAACTGCTACAGAGATGGGAATGTTCCAACAGCGTCGTGCAATCAGCACCTCACTGGAGGGACAAGTGTTACGATGGATTTACATGACACTGACAAGTTAACAAGTCAGCAATAAATGTAAGGTTCCATAATAACAATGGATTTGTCACATGGGCAGACTTTTTGATAAAGAATTTTGATACACTTTTTTGACAAAATTTCCTTTGTGTAGTTAACAATGTTGTAGTTTTTCTGTAATCAACCGCTGTTGGGTGACATCCCAATAAAGATTCATTAAACAGTGAGGTCTTGCGTGTTAAATTATTCCTGAAGACGGCTGCATGGTGCGGTGTGGTCCTGGGTGGGCGTGTCCACACGGTGAGTAACCCTGTATGGTAACCCCCTTCTGAGCGCTGGCTTTGAACCTCGGCCAGCAGAAGTATGTTGATGCCGTGTCAGTGTAGTGCTTATTGTTCTCTCGTTGTTAATGCTCACACTTCACGGCGTTAATGTGTTGTCTATATCGCGTAAGCAAGTAGGCCTACGCCTTGTGGCTTCTACTGAAAGTAAAAATATGATTTTCTGTATGAAAGTCACTTTGGGTCAAACAGTCTAAACTGAAGTCCGAGGGCGTACGCCAACATTTTGTTTTGAACCAAATGAGTCTTTTTTGTTGGAGTGTTGCACACACAGATAAAAGATTCTGGGTTTGAATCCCAATGTCTCCCAATGTTTGTCACCTAACTCCTACAGCTGCTTGATGAGAAATACTACGCTTACATGGATTGTACATCAGAATCACTCTCATGCATCATCAACATCCCAAAGTAAGGTCAGCAGTGAGTCAGTGTTACTCCTGCCCTGCACTACTGTACTGTTACGAGTATGGTGGGCAGTCTTGGAACGTAGCCTACTGACTGACATGTGATGTGCGCTGTTGGAGCGTGGGGTGGGACAATGCACAGCACCAGGCCGGTGAAGGGTTTGGTGGATACGACACACACACACACAAGATATGCTGGAGGGCAGGCCACGGCCCAGGTGTCGGGTTCTCCACCAAGGCAGACCGCGCTTCGCACTTCCCTCGTGGCGAGGCGAGGAGCACAGGACGACTGAAGGGGCTCGGAGGAAATGGTGATTAACCTGTGTGACCGGCCGCCTGCTCGCGTCGCCAGAGAGGGAAGGATGTCGCGCTTTTTAAAATGCACATTTTTCCTCTCGCAGGTGGTGGACACCTTGTGGAACAGCCACGTGATGTGGGCTGCTGTTGTTGCTGATTGTGTTGCTTTTAAATGTTTTCCTGGCCAGGGACCACATATGCAAATGAGCTACCTCTGGCCAAACTACCGCGTCGTGCCTGCAGTCCTGATAAATCAGCCCAGGAACAAAACTATGGTGATGGTTCTTTTACTGCTGCCGAATCTAGAAAGCATACAGGCCTAATCTACGCCAATTGCGCTAGCCGTTAAACCACTTCCTCTAAGGGTGGTGGGGGGGGGGGGGGGGGGGACTTGAAAGAAGATGAGGGTATACAGAGGGGAGATTCACAACCCAGTGTGTGTGCGCTTCTGAAAAAGGCAACTTGACTTTCTCAGGAAGCCCTGTTAATTCATCTGAACCTCCGCAATAAACGCAGCATGTGCTGTTGAACGGCAAATAATCAGTCATCTCCCATGTGATTCCGATACGTAATTGTGATATTTTGTCCTGAAATAGCCCTCTGATTAATGACGTTGATGATTCTGCGTAACGTATGGTGGCCAGCTGTGCCGCTGATGTTCTCCACAGAGAAAATTGATTTATGAGAGTCATCAAAAAGGACTAGTTGTTAATAGATCTTATGTTCAAGAGTAGATATTGTCGAACAATTTATGACTATGAGTATAGGCCTTTTTTTTTAATGTACAGCAGATAAAGTGATAGGGTTGACAGTTGAAAACTATTCTTAGTTTAATATTCTACATATTGTAACAGCCTACATTTGCACCCAAGTGAAAAAATTCAACTTTACAATTAAATATTAGCCTACATAACTGTTACTGTAGCTATTGCAATTAAGAGTCATGAGGTTCAGAAATAAAATTTATTGAAAACGCTATGCCTTTCAATAGAACGATGGCCTGGATGCACATCAAATTAAATGACATTTAATACACATTTTCCACATATTCAACATTGTAGCCAAATCATGAGTATTCATATGAAAATGAAAACAAGATCACAAATAGGTGGGCTTTACACGACCACCAAGGTTACCACCAAGGTAAAAGGGAAGGGGTCTCCATCACACCAGACCGTTACCCTTTCTGTCTGAGGGGGGAGCCGGGGGACCAAATATCTCCCCTCTTAAATGATGTGACTTTAGACCACCAATCAGCTGAACACGACTAGCTTGGGTCTTTTTTATTTTATTTTTTAATGTTATCACTAAAGTAAGATTGGACTTACTTTAGCCAATGTGACGTGCACATCGGCTCCTAGAGGTGCTCCCAGGTGTGCACTTCACGAGGGCAGCACCAGAACTACAACTCCCTGCGTCAAACCGGAAGTGTCAGGTGGTAAACACTAGAGTCCTTTAGTAAACACTGGCTGTCGGAGCTGTTCGGGTTCAGTGTTTAGTACATTAATTCACCTCGAAGAACGGACGAACTTGGACATGTTTGGCATCTTCTGTGTGCTCTTCTGAATGAGGTACGCGATTCTCAACTTGTTTCTAACTTTGTTAAGGTACGAATACAATACGTACTGTTAAGGGTAGTACAACAGGACGGACAACATGTCAATCCTTGGCGTCGTTCATTTCAAGTCATATCGTAATTTTATATTGAAAAAAATACTTTAGGGTGTGGGTGGTTACCGGGTACTTAATTCTATTTACTGTGTCCAGCTAACACCGTAATAAGTGGTGTATGTAGAGCTCCCTTGGGTGCAGACGCAGCAGGCGGTCTGACACCCAGCTGCTCCCTGGTCAGACGTCCCCCTGCTTCACCATCCGAGGTGAATGTAGAGAAGTGAGAGCACTGCTGACAGCCAGCTGCTCCGTGGTCCTGACAAAGTCCCCCTGCAGCACCTCAGTGTCGGAGGTGAATGTAGAAGTGGCACCCAGAAAACAGAAGTGAAATCAGTCTGCTCGGTGGTGAGTACCAGTCATTATTCTGTTTCTCATTATCTTTTAGTTAGTTTGTTATATACAGAGACACAGTCGCTAAAGTGGAACCTATACGAAAGTAAGTAATTCACGTGATATTTAATTCAAAGTCTTAGACAAAGATAAAGGCTAAAGTTGAATGTATTACATTTTGGGCTTCATTTTGACTTGTTTTCTTACATATATGTTTACATGTAAAGACACAGGTAAAGGCAATTGCTTTGTAACTTAACTCATCTTCACATATTAACTCATTGATAATTAAATCTAATTACATTGATGTGTTTAATGATATAGAGCAGAGTTGTCTAGGAAACGTACAATGTGTACATAAGATCCTTCAATATTGCATTTTATCTAGTTTTCAGCCAATAACAGGTTTCCATCTTCAGAACATAATTTCCATTTCAAACATACAGTACATTTGACAGATTCAAAAGCCACAGTGGGCATTTATTTACAATAACATTGACAAATATCAAAAACAAATATCACACTTGTTGTTCATGTTAGTTACTACAGCTGACCTCAGTTCCTTTGTGTCTGCCACCCAGCAGCCATTTTGAGTCAGCTTAAAATGTGGACGCTCTGCCTTCTCCTGAGGCATTGTCCAATACAATACCGGCTCCGTCATTAGGCTGAAACTAGTTCCACTTGAAACCCATTGGACGACACAAAATCCTAACCTCACATCAATCATAGACACAAACATACATGACTCAGACATTGCCTCCAGCAGACAAATCACAAGAAGAGTCGAAGAGTGCTTCATCACGTCCTCCCTGCCGTGTTGTTGTTGTGTTCGCACCAGGCTGCCATGAGGTCGGTGGTCTCCTTCTACCTGTGCTCCCTGCTGTGCGCGTGTCTGGGCGTGGCATGTGTGGTGGGCATGTGTGTGTGGAACAGTCAGTGGCATGGCGGCTTTGCCTGGGACCTC
Source organism: Urophycis tenuis (assembly GCA_036785325.1). Taxonomy (NCBI): domain Eukaryota; kingdom Metazoa; phylum Chordata; class Actinopteri; order Gadiformes; family Phycidae; genus Urophycis; species Urophycis tenuis. The sequence goes on from JAXIVH010000015.1 coordinate 4,962,644, forward strand.
TCGGGCCGCCAGTTCAACTGGCACCCAGTGCTCATGTTGTCGGGTTTGGTGGTGCTGTACGGCTACGGTGAGTACCGAGCCCCTGGGCCTCTGGGGGGGGGGGGGGGGGGTTCTGGGGTGAGAGTGTTTGACTCCCAGTTGAGTATGTCCACAGTGTACCTGTGGTGCACCTGTGGTGTCCCTGTAGTGTACCTGAGAAAGACTCCTAACCCCATGCTCACTAATCACATCTATTAACATTCACATTTAGGGCATTAAGCAGACGCTTTTATCCAAAGCGACTTACAAAAACTACATTTGTCAGAAGAAGGTGAAACATTTCATTGTTGTTAATACAGTAAGAAGTCACCAGAACAAGTGTCAAGCATTTCAGTTGCTAGGTTAACCATTGGGCGTGAGGTAATACTAGGTTAACGTATATATAAAACAAAATATTTCCAGTTATCCAGAGCTCCATTAGCGTTCCAAGTGACGTTGAATGCTTGTCAGGCTTTGCTTGTAATGTGGTGTCAAATGCAAAATTACATGCAAATCTGAAATGTAAATTCTGGAGGTAGAACCAAGCTAATGCTTTTGTAGTGTAACTCGCCTGTTGAAGTGAAGAGGGACATCACCTAAGTGGCGGCCATATAATTACAGATGGGTTAAACATTGTGATGAGTCAATCATAAACCAGAGTTTGGTTCTGCACTGTCCCCCCCTCTCTCTCTCTCTCTCTCTCTCTCTCTCTCTCTCTCTCTCTCTCTCTCTCTCTCTCTCTCTCTCCTCTCTCTCTCTCTCTCTCTCTCTCTCTCTCTCTCTCTCTCTCTCTCCTCTCTCTCTCTCTCATCTCTCTCTCCTCTCTCTCTCTCTCTCTCTCTCTCTCTCTCTTTCCTCTATGTTTTGTTGGCCTCTGAGTGACCCCAGCTTTGTCATTGTTGTGCGTCTGCCTACACACTTTCACTCACGTTCAGTCATGTGATCAGTCATCTGCTTGAAGCATGTCCTGAAGTTAAAAGTTGTCACTTCAAAGGAAAACATTAAAGGAGTCAAACTGCCTCCTTACTCCTCATTAGCCATATCTTTAACGCCCTTTGACACCGTTGTGAACAGCGACATTCAAACAAACGGTGTCCTCTGTAATGGAGGGCCACCGCCATCATTTATACACATTCACCTCAAGCAAACGTGAAGCCACCACCAACAGAAGGACCCTCACAGTGAAGAGCCTGACTGTGCCGCTGCAGGGGCGGTGGTGTACCGGGTCCCCCTCACCTGGGCGGGGGACAAGAGGCCCTGGAAGCTGGCCCACGCCGGGCTGATGCTGCTGGCGCTGCTCCTGTCCGTGGTGGGCCTGTGTGCCGTGTTCCAGGTCCACAGCGCCGAGCGAATCCCCGCCCTCTACTCCCTCCACAGCTGGGTGGGCATCTGCACTGTGGCCTGTTCGCCGCGCAGGTAGGGAACACCAAAGCGTCACGCGTAAGCCACACTGCGTACCGTATGCCAGCCGCATACTGTGGATGCGCACACCTAATGCTGTTTTCTTGTTTGTCTTGTCCAACTGTCTGTCTGTCCATTTGTCTTTATGCTGCATTCTCCTCTCTCTCTCTCTCTCTCTCTCTCTCTCTCCTCTCTCTCCTCTCTCTCCTCTCTCTCTCTCTCTCTCTCTCTCTCTCTCTCTCTCTCTCTCTCTCTACCCCTCTCTCTCCTCTCTCTCTCTCTCTCTCTCTCTCTCTCTCTCTCTCTCTCTCTCTCTCTCTCTCTCTCTCTCTCTCTCTCTCTCATCTCTCTCTCTCTCTCTATCTCTCTCTCTCTCTCTCTCTCCTCCTCTCTATCTCTCTCTCTCTCCTCTCCTCCCCAGTGGGTGGTGGGTTTCGGGGGCTTCCTCCTGCCCTGGTCCCCCGGGTGGCTGCGTGTGGTCCTGAAGCCGCTGCACGTCTGGCTGGGCGCCTCCATCCTCACGCTCAGCGTCGCCGCCTGTGTCTCGGGCATCAATGAGAAACTCATCTTTGCTCTGTTGAGTACCGTCTCAGTTTGTACATCAGCTAATCCGTGACAGACTCCCCTCCCCTGAAAAACATTATGATAGAAAAAAGATTAATCATAAAACATAATACAAAAAAAATTACAATACAAGTAATGTGAAACGTGGTGATATGATGTAGTAATATATAAAACAGTAACAGTGATAATATTAATTAATTAAAGGGGCATTTAGCAGACGCTTTTGTCCAAAGTCTTAATCAACATTTGTGGGGTTCGAAAATGTGGACAGTTGGAGGTGGGGGATCGAGGGGATCGAACCGCCGACCCTACGGTTAGTGGACGACCAGCTCTGTCCACCCACTCTGCCCACTGAGCTCCTGCCGCCCCATAATTAAATATGATTACATGACACATGTCATATACATACACCTTCAGTGAAAATGTTCCATCAATAATGAACGTCGACATACAGCCGTCCTTTTAATTTCAAAGTCATTTCTCCGCTTCTTTCCCGACGCAAAGGAAAGGGACGGCGAATGGAACGCAGCATACAGCGCCCTGCCACCGGAGGCAGTGTTCGCCAATGCACTCGGCGTTTTGATCGTGGTCTTTGGATTGGTGGTCCTGAGGATTCTGTCCAATCACAACTGGGAGAGACCGGAGCCCGCCGCTAAGGACACGGCGTACAGGGTGAGGCCTTTGCACTCAGGCTGCGCTTCACAGCTCAAACCAATGGCTTTTATGAGGTGGTTTCATCCTGCGAGGTACGGAAGAGGGGCCTGTTGACAACGTCTTGTTTCCCCCCTTCTTTGTACAGCCATTGCTTCAGGAAGAGAACGAATGAAGGAACAGAAGAGGCGTCCTCAACATGCACTCCGCGCTTCACTTCCACACTCAGGGATCATTTCTTTTCAAACGTTTCGCTGCACATTAATCTGCTATCTCTATTCAGGGCAGGGCACTGAGCTGTAAATACCTAAATTATACCAAGCAGCTGGTTCAGTAAAGTCATGATTTTGTGTCATTTGTTTCAGCATTGCACTTTCTTTGTTTCTTTGCCCAAAAATAAATACAAATACATGCTTGAATCAAAAGTGTGACAACAAAGCAGTTTTTTGTGACGTGTTGGATGAAAGATGTGAGGTCTAACATCTGCTGGGCACGGGGGGGGGTCCTCACGTGGCTGTTGTGTCACACAGAACGACGGCCCCAGTCACATCTAACCAGAGTGCGGGAACACGGCCTCACAAAGCATGGCCCGCTGCTGCGTTCTCTCTCTGATCCTCTCTTCACTGCCACCCTCCTCTCTCGCCGCTCATCCAGAACCGCACAGACAGTGGGCCGAACATTCCCCCCCCCGGGACGCCGCATTAAAGATTCTGTCAGAACGTCTCTTGTTCAGTGGCTGGCTGACACCAGCCGTCTGTGCGCTTTAGCTCGGAGTCAGCGAACTTTCATCTGACACCCAGTGTGCCAGTGAAAACACTCTTTCTTGTCCTATTCTGTTTTACTGGCTTCTGACGGAGATTATTCTCCATCGTAGTAAAAGTTGATCTCTGTGATGGATGTGTACCTTCACTGCGGCGATTGGAAGACATATTTCATCCTTGCCAAGACTGTCTGGTGTTGGCACTATTTTGAGGAGGTAATTATGTCAGACTCCAATGTGCTGGGAGTAAATCAGGGAAGAGATGATGGACTATGATGGACTACCCCGTGGGCTTTGTCACCGGCCCATCATGGGGTTATCTCAGGGAGTCAGCCATTTTGACAACTCTGAGACAAACTGGTGTTACCGCTGAAGAGACAATGGAAGCAGTGGACTGTGTTCATCACATTTTTTTTTCTTTCTTTTCCAAACAGGAAATGGATAGCCATCTCTGTTCAGGGCCATTCGAATGGTCAGAACACTGCCAAGATGGGTTTTATTTTTAATTTGTACAAGTGCTAGAAGCTCCACAGAGCAAAGTGTAAAGTGAGGTGTACCGTGCGAGAGATGTACCCAGAGTAATGTGGTGGTGGCACTGAATGAACACAATGTTTTATTAGAATTGATCATCAGATACATTCTAAGTATTGCAACAGATATCCAAAAGTCCAAAAGGGGGTGTGCTAATTAGTGTTTTTTCTTTTTGCTCTGCGCTATAATGTTTTACATTCTTTGTGTAATCCACTTTTTTTTTGCTGTGTTGTTTGTTGTTGATACTACCACTTTTACACCTACAGTTAAAATTAAGTTAAAATCCTGTAATTTGCCACTTTTGGGGGAGGCATGTGGCCCCCTAATGAATGCAGCCCTGAGCGACATGTGTGGCCAGAACCCAGGGTTGAACGTGTAGCCAAGGGCCTAGACCAACCTGCATGGTTTAATTGTAGAGTTGTCTACATCTATCCTTCAAGAAGTCTTTCTTAAAAAAAACTACAAAACAGCGGCTGTTTTTTGTGAGGAAAAAGCAAAGCAATTCTTAATATTTAATTATACATTAATAATATTATATTTGACTTCATTTATAACTTTATTTTATGCAGCCTATATGTAGTAGAGCTATTCCAGGTTTGGTTGTCTTCAAGTCCCAACATTAAAGACCCAAAGATCTAATCTTTTAACCAGGTTTCATCTCAATACTACGAACAATGTCGCTCATCAGTGGGCTCGCACCTCCTCCCAATCAAGAGGACGGACCACCCAGTGTCTCCAACTCGGGGGGGGGGGTGGGGGGGGGGGTGGGGGGGGGGGCTGCGCCTTCAGCGGCTCCTTTGACTTTCACAGGGTGCCACTTGGCGACGCTGCCTATTGCAGTGGATGTCTTCTGACGAGAGAGGGGAGAGAGGCCGGGAGGGTTGGGAGGCAAGCTCCACCTCCGCTTCCCCCTCCTCCTAACGGGGAAAGTGGTACTTAAGTTATTTGCCCCCTTGAAGTAATAACCCGCTTCGGGAAACTCTCCCCTAACGCGCATGAGGTCATCGTGCAGAGGGGGGCGTGCGTGGAGGCAGGTCCACCCGTGGATCGGTCCACCCCTGATGGGTCCACCCCCGGGTGGGTCCTCCCATAGTGGGTCCAGCGGTGCGCAGCCCCGAGCTTCACCAGAACTACGTGAGGAGTAAAAGTGGTCCGCGTTCCTCCAGAGGTCCATCTGGGTTCTGGATTGCGGAGGTGAAGGAGTTGCGTTCCGCTGGAAAGATTGGCGCAATAAAAGGCAAGCCAGGTCTGTATAAACTAACTTAGTTCTTCTGGATACCTTGCTGGGAGGTTATTTTGATGGTGTTTATTATTTAAAGTAAAGCCCGATGTATCAGTCAGCCTCATTAGAGATTAATAAAGCCCGTTTAGATTTCAAAAGAAAAAGATGAAATGGGTTGTTGTAGGTCTTAAGTCATACTTGGGATGTGTTGCATCCCTCCTTCTCTGCAGGATGAATTCCTGTAGGTCGTACACAACTCTGATGGTTCGACTTTTAAAATGTTAAAGTGGTTGCAGTGAAACAGCCGAGTTAACGATCAATCCTCCCTGATGTCTCCTACACTTCACATGTTTTCTTCATGCGGGGTCTGGTTTCTGATGTGTATCAGGACCAAATAGCTGCACAATATCAACTCAAGATATTGGTGTTAGGAATGTGTTCTCCTCAGTGGTCCCTGATGATGATCAGTTTATATGTCCACTGGTACACTCTCTCTCTCTCTCTCTCTCTCCCCTCTCTCTCTCTCTCTCTCTCTCTCTCTCTCTCTCTCTCTCTCTCTCTCTCTCTCTCTCTCTCTCTCTCTCTCTCTCCTCTCTCTCTCTCTCTCTCTCTCTCTCCTCTCATCTCTCTCTCTCTCTCTCTCTCTCTCTCTCCTCTCTCTCTCTCTCGCTCGCCCAGGATCAGAAGGTCAGAACTTCCTGGATCCCCAGTCATGTTTGATTGAATGTTGAGAGGCCCACAACCTTATGTATTTGGCTGTCTAGTTTTCATTTGGTCTCTTGTGCCAAGGAAAACAAGAAGGCATCAAGTGTCTAAGACTGGAAAAAAAAACACACCGCTGGATGAAAGCAGTGGTTAGCTTGTGCTTCAGATGTTCTCAGATAACCACTGGCGGTGGACATTTTGGTGTCACTGGAGCTTCTTCAGCAGTTTTGCCTCTGTTGTCGACCATCTTTTAATGATGACAGGACTGTTCCCCAGCGGGGAGGGAGGACTGGATGAGGTTGTGGGGCTCCCCCCGGCATGGGCCCCTGGTTCTCTCCAACTCTGGAGGGCTTACTG